>JANSTX010033988.1:0-13770 GCA_027564355.1 Penthetria funebris | reverse complement strand
ACCTGTTGACATGTTCAGTAGCATTCAGATTTGTCACATTTGAGCCACAACAAATCACTGGAAAATTTTAGTGAACTTGCAACGAGTAATCAATTACAGCCAGCAGAGAATTTATGATATACACTTAATACGTGCAATATATAAGGGGACCTATCTTTAAACACAAATTTAATTGTGTAGGGAATATTTTCACTTTGGTAAATCACAATTATTGGTGTGTAATAGAAACCTACGTGTATCCAAGTATATTTGCACAGATAAAAATTATTAAAATTCTGAATTTGTGCTAATTTCATGAAGAATTGGTTCATTTTTATTTCGGTTCAGATAAAGTTCATACTCTATTCAAACACAAAACTCAAAATTATTTATCCAATAAAAGTTTAAATTCTTTCAGTTATTTATTGACGTCTTAACACAAATTATTGTTAATTACTTACCAATTTGTGTAACTATCCTATCAATCTTTAAATTTATGTTTGTTAACAAATCTTATAAAAATATACGAAAGATTTATAAATCTAATGGTAAAATAAAAATAGAAATGAAGAGATAAAAAAAAATGCGAAATGGTACGAATTCTTGTTAACTGTTAACGGTTCTTTTGTGGTCCATTACTCATCATCTTACAATTTGCTTCATGATATGTAACTCGTATTTGTATGTTAATTAATTCTAATTAATTTATTTATATTTCCTATTTTGAATGTCACAAGATATGATGATAATATGATGAATGAGCGTATGAATCTATTAAAACAATCTCTTAACAAATTATCAATTAGTTTAACGATTGAAGCCAATTTAGCCCATTCCATTATGTTATTGTATGATGAGATTTTCGTTGATTTTCTTAATTATTTTTAAGTATGAACGTATAAAATATAGATTATTATGTTTAAATTTTACTTTAAAATATGTATAAATGTCTAATTTAATTATAATCTCGGTTGATTTTTTTCACATATATGATCATTAGATAAATAGGTTTCTTCATTTACACCATAATATAAAAAATAAATATTTATACTTTTGATGAACTTAACATTGAACCATTAAATTTTTGTTTTCATATTCAAAAATGCATCTTGATTTTATCCCAATTATCTCCTAAAATAGACAAACCGATTTCTAAATATAAATACGTAATATATATTCGTATATAGTCTTATTTTATGTCGACTTAAGACATAATATTATGCTTAAATATTTATTACCAAAAAAGTATATGTTTAAAACGGAAGTTTAGATTAAATTTGTTTAAATTTAGAATGCAGATGTTAGATGGATGATTGAAAAACACAGATATTATGATGAGTTGTCTGTGAATTAAAAAAGTTGGTAATAACAATATAATGATGGATGACCTTTTCTTAAAAATAAAGAATAAACTTTACTTGAATGTTGGCAAAACATTTTTAAGTTGGCTGAAATCTGAACTTCCATTCCTCGCGGAGCAAGTCGTCACAGTGTAGATCGTTTTAAGTGTATATTAATATCTTTTTTACCCCTTTCACGGACGTGAAAGAAATTTTAACAAAACTACGATTTATGACAACATCTTCCGGATTACTGCGATTTATGACAACATCTTCCGGATTATAGGATGCTGAAAAATTGGCAAAATGATACTACCAATGTGAAAGTTCACTATTCGTAATTTCTATGAATTATTTTTAGTATTCATTTTCATCTTAATTTTTACATCTTAAGGGCGCAGAAAAGCGGGCAATAAAGGATATCAATGTGAATTGTTTAATATATTCATGCAGCATCAAATGTGAACTGAAACAACTAGATAATATAGGATCAATTATAATTATCCGACTATACATTCGAATATTTCAGTAGAATGCTGCATAAATTCATAGCTACCTCACTTCTTCTTGAGATTTTATTTTTAATCAGTCGACAAACACTACAATAACATCATATTTTTGGTCTCAATCACACGCCATTACTAACATATATAGTGATCAAGTTAACGGTGACACTGAGTGGAAATAAAGATGAGTTTGAGTACTAATCTAAAAAATAGTCGGGTCACTCCATTCATCACTTCGATAAATGCGTAAATAGACGGGCTCAAGATATCACACGGCAGACGTCAGTAATACAAAAATTAACTCATCTTATTTCTGTGAATCTGTCCAATCGTACCAGGGTTATCAATGAAAACCCACTAAAAACAGATACAAATTGATAATTTTTAACAAACATATCATAAATACAATCTATGTTAATACTCGTATTACGTAGTATTATATATACCTATATTCGTATAACGTAGTATTATATATACCTATACTCGTATTACCAAAACCACAAAAAAAAAAAGTTCCCAAATATTGGCAGATCGATATTTCTTTGCCATTGACCGTAAGTGAACGCCTCATCGACATACTAATCTTCAATAAATTGACCTTTAGTCGGTCGACTTGTTAAAAACATACTTCACTATAAATTTAGATACCTATATTGAGACATTATATTCGTATTACCAAAACCACAAAAAAAAGTTCCCAAATATTGGCAGATCGATATTTCTTTGCCATTGACCGTTAGTGAACGTCTCATCCACATACCAATCTTCAATACATTGACCTTTAATCGGTTGACTTGTGGGGTGTATTACACCCCCTCATGTCCGATTCATTTTTCGATCTCCAAGTCGACCGATTAGACCACATCTGATACCATGTATTTACTTTTGCTCATAACCCATTCTAAAACGAGTAGGAATAATAGTGGTGACAAGACTGCCAATATACATCCGTGTTTTCATCAGTTTAGCTTTCTATAATTGTTTACATCATACTACAATCAATACTATTGGATGCCTGTTTAAAGTCGACAAATAACATATACAGCGGCGTTTGCCATTCAATTGACTGCTTAACAATAATCCTTAATGTATGTTGATACGGTATGTGCAAGTATTTAATATTTGATGAAAATGACTCGGTTTCCCCAAAAACAAAAGGAGTTCACCAGAGGATGTAGCTTTTTCTCCGTTTTTCTTCCATCGCATCACGCTTAACCCAAGAATATAACCGGCACCAGTTTCATCGCTAATTTTTCTAAGAGTCGAAACGTGTCAATTATTATGTGTTTCGTAGATTTTACTACTTTTAACTCAATTATATTTTAAGAATTTAATAAAAAAAAAAAAAAACGAAATTATACGTGTATAATTAGTTTGATTCAACAAATGGATATTGACAATACAAAAATAAAGTGACTAATAAATTTAAAATCGATGTAAAAATATTAGCTGCAATCTGTTAATGATGATTTGAGTCCAACTTAATCAATATGTTTATGAATAAAATAATACAGCATACAAAATCTATTAGTGCAAGTTGAGTGTGAAAATGATCTTTTGATCATTAACGTCTAATATTTTCATTTAAAAAGGCTACTAAGGGCTTAAATATCTACCATTAAAATGAAATCAATAACCAAACGTTACTTATGTTACTAAATAAACAAAGATCGGATTTTCAAAACATGCAGTATACCTATAATAAGATTTGGGACCGAAACTAGGACTGATTGGTCCAGAATAAAACAAATTATGGAATATTTTACGCAATATAAACTGGGACGAAATTAGAAATTATGTTATTCGGAAAAAATGTAAAATATAGGTGATTATTAAGATTAAGGCGTAGCTCGAAATTGTTATTGAATAGAAAAGATAATTTCTAGATGAACACAGGTCACAGAAGAAGAAGAAAATAGGGGCACTAACATATATTTGCTGGAGACAGTCACAATTATAAACTTTACGTTGCCATTCGAAGTTATAAATGATAAATTAATATACTTGCGACAGAAATTATGGTATCGAATGTTATTCAAATAATTGCATCTTTTTTCTGCAAGTTGTTATGTAAAATTTTACCATGTGGTACTCTATATTAAAGCATTCAGATGTTAAACCAAACAACTGTAATTGAATCTATATTGCAAGGTTGAGTGAGATTAAGATATATTGATATCATATTAATTTGCCACTAAAAATTTTATTACTCGTATTCAGTAATATTTTAAAATGACACCAATTAAAGCAATATTAGGGATTGATTCCTAAATTCTGTGCTATAGAAACTTTTTATACATCAGAAACAACAAAATTCCATTATATTTTATTATCAATTTCAATTTGTTCAGTATACAAATAATGACAAAATATTAAATTTTATCTTTGCAATATACACAATTAGTTTATTCATAAAAAATAGTATTACAAACAATGTTATTACATATTTTTTTCTTTAGTGAACATTTTAAAAGTTTATTAGAAATAAAATTGATAATATTTTTCAATGCATAGAGTAATATAATCGTTAATATACAAGTAAATATTGAATATTATTTGATAATTTTATATTCGGTTATCAACAATTCTAACTAAAATTGAAATACATTGAATATATTGTTCATTGAATATTGCTTGAAAACATGAAAAATAAATAAATAAATTGAAATAACTGTGAATGGTAATGCCAATTCATTGCAAGAACAAAAATCGATAAAAAAAGTCAATTCTCCGAAACGTCAATTTACAGTGAACGGGTGATTTCTGAGATTACACTCGCACTTCGAAATAGACATCGCTTGTAATTGTCATGAAACCTAATATAATATAAATTTTAGCTTAATCTTGACATTTATTTAACAAGAAAGCATAGGGAATTCACTAGAATCTCATGTTCAAATTATCCACAAGCTATAGATATTTGTCATGAGCATCATACAAATATCCTACATTGGTGATTCATGTGCGCCAAAATATAAACAATCAAATATGTAAAAAATATTTAATAACACTTAATTCAATATACATCAAATTAATTAGGGCACATTGGGTGCTAAACACATTTTTAATACAGTTGGTAGATGGTTGGTCCGATTCACATACTAGCCTACTACTCAAATACTTTGAGTTGCGAGAACATTGCATGTAGGATTTCTGATAGGTCCGGCTATTATGCATTCTAAATGCCCATTAATAATAAAATATATGCAGAAAATTATACATCAATGTTTTTTATTTAATTTTTTTTTTTGTTTCAAATAAAACATAATCATACTCATGATTACGATTTATTCAAAAAAATATATGTTTAAATAATTTATATATTTAAATAATTCCATAATTAATGTTTATCAAAACCACATCCTAACCGTGCGAGAATGTTATTTATTAGATTGCCTAAAAATGTATTAACATAATAATATGATGTCAGATAATATTTTTATCATTGATAGACTTCAAATCAAATTGTATAAAGAAATTAGATTCCAAATATAATTATATATAACATAATTATATTAATCTATGATATTATAAACCCAATTTTAATCTAAATCAATTTTTCTCACCATCGAGCTATCGCTCACAAATCAGATAAAAAATGACGCGTACATAATTTCAAGGAGATCTGTCAAAGCAATCTCAAGTTATCGTGCGCAATATACATGCGAGGTACTCCAAGGAGTAATCCGATTAAACTTATACTCCCACACAGATTCTTTCAATTATAATATCAGTTAGATATGTAAAATTTGAAGTCTGTATGTATGATATAAAAAATTTTAATCTAAAAAATAAAAAAAGGAGTAAAAAGTTTGTATAGGAGATACTTGAAGGAGTACTCCAATTTTTCTCATCTTCGAACTTAGCCTCACAAATCAGATGATAATGTAATGTGCAAAATTTCATAGCGATATCTCTACGCATTCTCAAGTTATCGTGCGCACAGACGGAAAGGCGGCCCCGGACGGACATACTTAAATCAACTTTTTTTCAATTATAAGCACTTCTGTGTAATTTTTTTTTTTCTGAGATGTTTATTTCTTGGCGTTACATGAACGGAATCAAATACAATAAACTCTTGGGACTTCGTTCCCAGGGCCTAAAAATGTATCTGGGAAGAGCCCGAAGGTGTATAAACTATCATTCATTTGTTACTTTAATATTTGTTTAGTTGCTTACATGTTCACCAAAATGAAAATACAGTGAATGTTCAGCAAAACGAAAAAAAAGAAAAGTTACTAAAAATGTAAATTTATAAAATCAGTTACATATCTCAATAATATCGTAGAGAAGTACAAAAAATACATAACTAATTAACATTGGTTAGTTATTTTTCACTTATAGTAGTCCTATGAAAGATACATAACCATCAAAACAACCACTAAAATTTTAAAAATCACACTGAAGGAATTAATTTATTGTGATCGAGTTTCCGGTAGTACCGTGTGGAGTGCTGGAGATACATGTCGAATAGTTTTTGAAATGAAACCACGTTGAGATGGGTTAATCAACATCGAAATATTAGTCGATCACTCCATACTTTATCTACTGAAAACTCATTATATTTCTACACATATTTAATGGCAAAAGGAAAACAGTCTATAATCTTTAAATTGTAAAATTACTAATTTTACAGAGTGTGTCACCATTAAATACAATAGATGCTACACATCTTTGATCAGTTCGTTTATTTATAGTCAATATTTAATTAATTTCACATCCTATAAGATTATTAAATTTACAAAAATTGATTAGAAAAAACTACCCTTAACTAAACTTTTTAAATAAATTAAAATAATTAAAACGCATTAACATAGCCATACTCAATTGAACAGATGGTTCAACTAATTTAAATTGCATGAAGGAAAAAGATAAATAAAAAAACTCATTAAAATAATTGATCGGAATAAAAATGTTTTGATTAAATTTTAATTTAAAAATTTGGCACCAAATTTTTATTTATAGCAACGGCGTCTGTCTTGTTATTATTTACTATATAGCGGTTATTATTTCAATATACTTTCTCAAAAAATGTCAACTCATTTGTATGGATTTATAAACTATAAAACCGGTTCAATTTTATTCTTATGCCGATATAAATATATCTTCTTATATATTATTTTTCATCGATCATCTATCAATTATATAATAATAATCCAAACAAATACAATCGAACTTAAAACATAAGCGCCCAAAATGCTAAAACAACTGACCAACATCCAAAATTTAATATGATCACAATTCTTCTTTAAGAAAACTATACAGTGTGAGATGATGTCATTGCTGAAGGTTAAAGTTGACTTTATTTTAACCAACAGTGTTTTTATTATGTAAATAAAAAAAAAAAAATGGTTTTTAATTCCTTGTACATGTTTCTTTCATTCATTCAATTTGAGATCATTGGTTGTTGTTGCTGTTGCTGCTGCTGGTTGATCGTCATCATCATAGTTATTCGATTTTATTCCGCCAAAAAATTGCCATTAATTATGTTGGTGATCGGTGATCTCTTCAATACATTTTAGAAATAATTGATCAATCACTGTATTTTATTCATGTCTAGTCAAGGTGAAAATGGCAAGAATTAAGAGAATGAATATATACACAAAAAAAAAAACAATTGGCAAACTAAATTGCGGAATTTGTTTTACAATATACTAAAAACATAATTTAAAAAAAAAAACATTAAAAATAAAAATTTTATGTGGATGAAGAATGAAACGGTTCAAAATAGTTGAGGTGCGGTTGAAAAAGAATAAAAACTAGACGACTTAAGTACTAGTATTTTAATATTTTTTCTTATAAATTATTTTGTACTTGAAAGATTGTGAGAACTTAATAATATAAACCAACATACGAATACATTTTCATGGTATATTTCACTCTTGTTTTACTTTGCAGCTGCTGTGTCATATATTCAAATGAATTTCTGTTAAGATTAATAAAAACAAAACAAAAATTGTATTTATGTAATACTCGCATAAAGATTAGTTCTCTTCTTTTAATTTGGGAAAATATTTGATTTTGAACAGGTTTTTAACTATTAAAAAGTTGTCAAAAATGGCAGAATTGTTATTCACCACAAAAAATACGACTTCCCATTTAGATTATCATGTGCGATTGGGACTAAAAACAGGATGTCCGTACGTCGTCTTTTATAGTTGACTAAGAAATCAACAAATTAACTATGTCAGTGGGGTCTTATTCATGCTACAATAATGAATAATTACAGGCAAATTTCAATTATTGATGTTTCTGTTAACATGCGAATTTACATGATATAGATTAATATCAAACTATGTGCATTCAGATAATCTAGTTGATGATGATATGATATGTTTATAAATTTTAAGATGTTATAAACTACATTACCATCATCATCATCATCATTATCATTATCATTATTTTTCATCATCAGCACATTGGTAGAAGTCCACAAACAAGTACTACACAAATGACAATATTTTTAGCGACGATCACACGCTTTAAATTTGACGTATTTGATCGTATTTCCAGTGGACCGCGAGGAGATGAATATATAGGTAGAGGAACCCCAAGATGTTAGTCGGCTACTCCATATACAACACGAAAATAAATATATAGTGAATATAATGATATTTGGAGAATAAATCGCCAAATTTAAAATTGCAAATTTCAGAAATATTTTTAACAAAATTTTGCTATCAACGGTTAACTTTTGAAACAATTAGATATCAAAAAGTATTTTTAACGGCTTAATTAAATGCAATTGCTTTTACACAAAAAAAAAAAAATGTAAGTAATTTTATGATAATGTATAATCTACATTCTAATTAAAAAATATCAAAATATAACTTCACATTATACATGAAAAAAATACACAAAACTGGAAATGAAATTTAATTCACATTTTAATTTTATTACCTTCTTGCGACAGTAAGGAACAAAGCTCAATCTTAATTTATATATCATTTGTATTTCATTTAAATAACAAATAATTAATTGCATAAAATGTATAATTTATGACAATTAATTTTTATATAAAGTATAATAAGAAATTTTTTTTAACAATAAAAATTATAACAACTACGCTACAAATTGCTGTGATTTTTTGTGCTTTCAAACGTTAAAAATTTGATTAATGGCCAAAGATTTACATGAAATGTATAATAATCAATGAAATTGATCGAATATTGTGAAAATTTCAACAAATCTTATTATTTGGAATGTTTAAAAAATTTAGAACACTGGATTGACTTTAAATTTGTGTTTTTATAAGTAAATGTTGTAATTGTAATTGTAAGGAATTGGTCCTTAACAATATTGAGGGTAATGAATGAGGAGTAGGTAAACAATAAATAATATTTCTGTTTAAAATGATTGTAGTGTTAATATGTAATCAACCTTTTTTTTTTGTGTAGAAATTATTTTCGATGTATACCCGTAATGATTTAAGTTCATATTTAGAGTTCAGCTTTCTTCATGTATTATATACTCGTACTATACAATAGCATATTATACAATTAAATTTAGACAACAATATAAGAATATATTCCATCTAGAAAGTACATTTGAAAATAGTGCCACAAAATTAACAAAAGAATAAAATCTTAGAGAACAAAAAAAAACGAAGCCATTTCAGAGAATGCATACAAATTGATTCACACATCTTCAATCAAATCGTTTCTTAAAATAAAATGAAATAGTCGTAAGCCGACATAAAATCAGCTAATCTTTGGCATCTTGCCTAAAATGCACACAATTACCATAAAATATTATTTCAAATTTACTTGAAGATAGATGACATACATTCATGAATTGGTTGCATTTTAGGGAAATATGGTGTGGAGGAATAGTATATTCGATTAGCAGTAATTTATACTTATCTTTAAATAGTCACTTGGAACATTAATTTAGATCACAATATTCTCTATTTATAAGTAATGTTTGATCAATGTTTTGCAAAATATTATATTAGGAAATAATAAATAAAAATAAATATGGTCAACCATACACGATCAAATATGTTCTAATATATGTTATCTAGGTCATTTGGGATTACTGAGTACCTTGCAGAAAACTATGGATTCATTATATTTATAATATTATTTTTACTTATTTTTACACCATCCTATTAAACTCATTTGACACAATAATTTTTACCAAATCACGGTGCACAATTGCAACAATGATATTATGAACATATTGATGTCAGCACTTTATCGGGAATGGGAATGAATTACACTGACTCACATTCGTGCATTAATTATATATATATATATATGATTTTTTATATTATTTATTTCATTTATATATAAATTAACTATATATGATATATATTTACCATTTTACGTTTTCTATGCATATGAGGTTTATTAAACTTTATACTAAATCTTAAATATCTACTCACTTTAAAACAATGGACAAGATCTTAATTTCTTTTTCATCAGGTCAACAACAAACAATAGAGAATGTTTTTATTAAAGTTTTTAATAAATTTCATTCAATTATATAAATTGCATTACATTCAATTCATGTCTGATTTACATATATCGGTTACAATATTTCTTACAAACTGTACAACATAAATAATAAATACCTTCATTCATTGTAACAACAACCCAAGTAATGTGTCTGTTTCTCTTCTGTAACTATTATATACATACTAATATAATGATGAAGAATGTTAAATATTAAATTTAACATGCATTCACTGCACATACTTTTAATTATTTTTAATTTTATTTTTAAGACATTGGGTATATGGGTCATGTATTGAAAAAAAAAAAAGTTTTCACATATGTATGTTTGCATTTTACCGCAAAGTATTAAAAACAAAAAGTTATTACATGAATTTTAAATATATATATTCATAACGTCACAGAGTTATGTGACTGCAGCGTGCAGATTGCAGACACAGTCACTGATAAAACAAAAAACAAACAAAATAAACGACAAAAAAAGGCAAAAGACATAAAAATAAAATTACATTTTATGAGTAAATTATCATATGAATTTTTTTTTAATAATTTGCATTTAAAGCCCATAAATGAACTCATAAGAAAAAAAAATACCTCACTGCATCTTGTCATTGTAATTGCATTGTTCTGCATTAGAGTATTATTTAGTGCGAAATGCTGTTTACTAAAATTTATTGCAATTTCTTTTTTCTAATTAGTCGCTTTTCTTTCATAAAAGAAAATAATATGCAAATTTAAAAAATCAAAACAATATTATAATTAATGTTATTTTTTAAATTTTATTGCGCAACATTGACGATCTCTTCTCCGTTTTATATACTAAAGGATCCGTCACGCAGCACGAGAGTCTGTGGCATTCAATATCATTGTGACTTTAATGTGTTCAAGCTCTCTTAATTTTTTGTTAACACCTTAGCTTCCAAAATGGTACATATTGAGCATTCCATTGGATTCAAGTGTGGAATTTACAAATATAATTGTTTAAAATTATAATAAGTTTGTGAACATCTCATTGGACGGATTAAAATCAGTATTTACGGTACTATACCAATGCTCCACTTGTATCAAGTTCTTTCGATAATAAAGCAGTAAAGGGTTGATTTATTGTCCGCAACAGCTACGACAATAGTTGAACCTGGTGATAATAATACATATATAACTAGTAGTGGTAGAATATCGAATAAATCAAATTGTTTGTAGTAATCAATATATATATACTTACAAGCAGTAGTCGATATAGGCATATGGGTTTTATATTCGCAGTGATGACTTTTGAACAACATTACAGATTAAATTTTATTTAAAAAGAAATATTCATTTTGTACCACTTATTACCACTTGACAAAAATTATTCATCAGCATTTGTTTACGCTTTAAGGACGCATAGAGAGAGGCATCACGATAATAATTTATCCTTTCCTATACCCACATATAAAATAAAGCTAAAAACTGCACAAATTTCTAATATATACACATTAAATCATGTAGTTGATCGACTGGTTTAGTCGTTGAATATTTCAGTAGAGTGGTAGTTAAATCAAAATCTACCTAGTTTTTTTGGTAAAATTCTTATTACCGAAGTTCACAAACAGGACACTAATACCTATATTTTTGGCCAAGATCACACGTCATAAATTGACATATGCTGTGATAGTGTTTCCGGTGGTATCACGGAGAGGTAAATATAGGTTGATTTAGATGTATAGAAAAAATTCAGACTTTTTTATGATAATTTTGTGAAATAAAGGCAATTACTCGTGAATGTTTTCGTTGGATAATTTTAAATGTAATCTAACTCAAAAACAATGTGTGAAACTGCTTCGTATAGCTTTTGTAAATGAACACCATCACACACAACAATTTATAGTAAACATAATTTAATCATGATCGTAATAGTGTAAACTGACGAATTCCGTAAAGGTTGTTCGCCAACTATTGTCATTCCTAAAAATTCGTTACTTGGGCATTGGTAAGTGTAAAGTATAGGCAATATTGTACATATTGATTCATCATCATGATGATGATTATACTATTAAAATTGAAAATATGTTTACTGATTTTACATTCCACAATCCTACACACAAAATGTAAAGTTCATTTTAGTGATCAATTTACCAATAAATAGCTTCTAATTATTTCGATCACTATTATATACATTTACATGATTCTAAAATATAATAACATTCATGTCATCTATGGCAAATAAATAAAATATTTTTAATACATTCCAACAAACAAATATCCAAAAACAAAAACACAAAAAAAACACTATATAGTTCCAGGTGATTAATCATTTGGAATTTGCACAGAAATGACGAAACATTAAATTTGTTTCTTAAACGTGTTGATTTGATATTTATTTGAATATTAATTTTATTTGACAATAAATTTAAAAATTTACCGCATTTGAATTAATCAATCAATATATGAATACGTAAGGTAAATAATATATTAATTTAAAGTTTGTGCAATAGTTTATATCAATACTACTTAAATTAAAATTCATAAACTCTACAATATTTGTCTTTTTGTTTAAGAAATCATGAAAAGCGCCAGGGAACAAAATAAAATTAATTTTGGTTTAGTGTGGATTACTAAGTAAAAAAAAGGCTATAAAGTAATTAGGATGATCCTCATATACGTACAAAGCATATGTCACATATTAGTAGTTAGATTCAAGTTTATTTAAATTTATGATAGGATCGAGAGAAAGTCCATTCCTATATCATTGACAAATAAATCGCAAAAGATTAAATGATTAAAATATGCATGTATACATGTAATCTTAAATTAAGTGTTTTCAAATCAAACTGTTTATCAGTAATATTGCAATGATGAATATTATCATGTCATAAATTCAAGCTTTCATTAAATAGGTTTCTTAGACACACATTTTAGGTATCTTTAAGTTATTTATAATATCACATGAGGATTCGTGGACATTAATGGAGACAAATGAAGAAGAATTGAATCAGCCATAGACTACAGTTTCCTGTATTCACCGAGTAGTTGACTAAAAAAAATAAAGCGAAGAACTGTCAATAAAAAGATTGGTATAAATGGTGCGATGTGTGGAGTGAAGTTAAGGTGCTTGTTATAAACTGTGATCAATGGCAATTGCAATGTACATAATATTCAGAATACAAAATAGCTCAATAGATACCTTTCCATTGTCCGACGTTCATCATACTAAGACTCTACCTCTATCAAGACATAGCTGTTATAATCAGCTGAATTGAAGCATTTCTCATTTTAAAGTTTATGCCCGTCATTTATACGGGTTTTCTTTACCCAATTCTGGTTATAGCCATAAGTGAGTATATATATATATATATATATATAGACTCGTATTTATATATTATTAAATAACTAATTTTATAAATAAAATTATTTTATTGGTAGTAACACTGAACTAAAGACCAACGAGTGAAAAGTATGTCAAATAACTGGTCAAACATACTTGTAATAAATAAATAAATAAATATATAT
>JANSTX010033987.1:0-10744 GCA_027564355.1 Penthetria funebris | reverse complement strand
ATAATCTCTCTAAAGGTTAATGTATTGCAATTCAATATACTGCCACAGATCCGCATGGTTCATATCACAATCAACTGCCTTATTTTACTTCATCTTTTCCCAATATTTTTGACTTTCTGTGGAATAACTGCAAAGTTTGATTCAATAATTTAATGATTGACGAAGGATTGTATCGACCTATTATTGACGTCCCCTCATAGCTTTCAAAACAAACTGTTTCAGCTTTAAGAGAATTGACGCCGTTTATATGGTTGCCAACAGTTTTCCATTGTGCAGAAATTTTATATACCTTGTTGTAATCCATAAAGATTCATATATTTGATTTATATCATAGATTTAGCAATAACAACAATGTTTCTTGCTTCACGTTTTCCCTATTTATCTGTTTCACAATCGTTATTTTGTGTATTTGTTAAGTTTTTTTATATTATGTTTATGATCATATAAAGTAAGAGGTTCAGTAGGTTTATGAGTTACAAATATACAAGCGTTAATGTAGCAAGAAATAAATTTATAAAATAGGCCTACATTCAAATTAGGAAATATATTTTATAATTTAATTACTTGATATACATACTTTTAAAATGTGAAACTTATACGCAAAATTTGTACACAAGTATTAATAAAATTAATTCAGTAAATTTTAAGTAAAGAAACTTACCGGTGGTTGTTTATTAACTTGTATTATAGTAATGACCAATAAACCTTTTCCCTGCTGAATAGAAGGTGCTGTTGTATCAGTTACCAAAACGGTAATACGAATAACCTACAGAAAGTTTATAATTTAACTTTAAAACAATCAAACAAAAGAATTAATTACCGCAAAGAGATTACGATTTAATTCCTGTTTTATTGTTACTCTGCCCGATCGATCTACAGAAAATAAATATTTAAAGTCATCTGTATCTGTTACCTAAATGAAAAATAAAAAATTAAACTATTACATACAATATACTTCCCAAAAAGGTATAACACCCTAGCTAAAGTAGTACACAAACCTCCTTTCCATCTTTATTTACTGCCGTAATTGGTTCAGTTGCAGCAAAAGCTAATGCATCATCGGATGCAATATCAGGATCTAAAGCCACAAGTGTATGAATTAGTGTACCAATTGCAGTATCTTCTGGAACCTACATTTAATACAAAAAAATGAAGTTGATGTATATATAGTTTACAATATGCAAACAATTATTACGGCCAAATTATATGCCCTTGTTTATTGTAAAATATTATAATTATGTGAATTACACTCGTCAAAATCAAGCTACTTAGATAATTCTTCTGCACAGTATCGAGCTAGCGGATGAGCTCGGTACTGCATACACTTAAGAAGTCGATGTAAAAACTACCAACTATCAAAACTTTACATTCTAAATTGATTTCACTTTTCACATTACCCGGAGATCTGTTTTAGGGGAGTAGTGAACGCAATTTATATTTCTACCATAATAAATAAAAAAAAAAGAAAGTAATTAATAATTTCCTTTTTTTCGTCTTCGACTTCGACAATAACCTAGGCTATTGGTAATGACGGTACAGTCACCACATGGCAATTATTTTCATTGTCTATAGATTTAAGTACAATATGGAATACGCTATCCACAGCCTAGGTACCTTTTAGCGTCATGTCCAGAACCAATAAGAGTATATATAAATATATACATTTATGTGTAAAGAGTATACTTACTTCAGCTCGTTGTGTGGCTGGTGTAAAATAGGGATCCTTATCATTACTATTAATAATATTTATAGTAAGCATTGTCTTGCCAGATAAACTAGGTATTCCTGAATACAAATTAATAGATTTATATAATTAGTGCGTTATTAAATTGGTATACGATTATATAGTAAATATTTTTTCGCATTCAAATGTATAATATATAATAAATACATAAATTATCAAATAATTCACCTAAATCTGATGCCAATATCTCTATTTGATATGTATTTCTTCTATCATAATCTAATTTTCTGGCAATTGTAACCAATCCTGTTGTATTGTCTATAGTAAAATCATCAAAACTACCTTGCTGAATTCTATAACTATAAATTATCAGATATATTTTAATGTTACCGTGGAAACACATACGTTTTTCGTGGTTGTAATAAATGCAATTAAAATTGTCAATTATGTAATATTCTTGTGCAATAAATTATTATACTTACCGAATTTCTGCATTAACACCGGTATCCAAATCGATTGCATCCACTTGTTCCACACTTGTACCTATAATATTTAGAATTGGATATAAATATATAGATATATAGAATATATAGAATTGGATATAAATATATAGGAATATACATATATTCTATAATACTACAAAATATGTTTCTAGATTTTATGAATTTCGTGTATATATATATATATATACACATATATATATATTTACATATATATATATATATATATACATATATATGTATATACAAGTATATAAATTAAGATATATTGTAAAATTTAACAAACCAATTGGTATATTCTCCGCAATTGATGCTATATAATTATCCCTTGCGAATTGGGGAGCATGATTGTTAACATCACGTATTGTTAAATTAACATTACACAATGTTGTATATAGTCCATCGCTGGCCTATTTCACCAAATTTTGAAAATGTTTTATATTTAATAGGAAATAACACGTACGTCAGTAAATGTATATTTAATAGGATATTTGTTTTTGATCCGAAAATGCATACCTCAACACTAAAATATATATGTTCTGTATTTAAATGAATGACATCTAATGTTGATGAATCTTTAATGAACAATTGACCAGATCGTTTATCAATAGAAAATACTTTCGTTACCAAATCATTGCCGATTATTCTGTAATGAAATTGTAACATACGAATATTAATATTATACATAACTATTAAAAGAATAAAATTAGGGCATCAAATACAAATAATGCAGTTTATTATGACTCAAGGGCGCGTATAGGGAGACAATACAATGTTAATTTGCCGTTTCTAATATTAGAATCAAATGTATAGTCAAATAACTAAAATCTAAATTTACCATGAACTGGAAAATATAGGATCAGTCATAATTATCTATCAGTACATTTGAATATTTCAGTAAATTAGTGCATGAACACCTAGCTACCTAGTTTATTGTTGAAATATTTTTTCAATCTTAAGCCATTACTGACATATATTGTAATCAAGTTACCGCGGTGACCCCGCGTTGAAGTACAGATTGGTTGAGTAAACCTCGATAATATTTGGAACTAAATTTATTTTTCAACAAAATCTCCATTTATCTCGAAACATTTCTTACAAACGATATTCCATAATGTTTAAATCAGGAAACAGAGACCATTATTGCCGATGGGACTGTCCTTTTTGATACATTATAAAATCAATTCATTACAGTTGTAACGACACTAGGTTATTCTATTATATTGATTTTATTACTAATATTGCATTGTTCTAATCAAATGTAAACATTAAGTGTTCATAGATCAATTATGATTAATTGTAAATAATGATGAAAGCTGTACTAATACCAGAAAGAATATTTTTTTCAAGATTTTAGAACAGTTATATTAGTATCAATAAATTTTAGTTTAATCAAATTATTTACGTATAAAGTATGCGGATTCCGTATTTACTAATGTACCCAATGTTAATTAATTAAATTAGAACACACTTATTTTATGAATATATGTACCTATAATTAATATCTGATATTTTATCTGGATCTCTTGCTTTTATAATTAATGATGGATCAAATGTTAAGGCACCTTCATCAAGTGATGCTCTATATAATGAACTTTCACATATTGGTGGTGAATCATTTGCATCAATAAGTAAAATTCTTAAGGAGACAACGGATGTTTGCCCTTTTCCTTGATCATCGGTAGCCTTTATATGAATAAGATAAAAAAAATTATGATTGAAATGAATATTTGTTTTCCTATACACTAGGGAGGGAAGATGTATTTCGCTAGAATTATAAATGAATACAAAAATAATTTCAGCAACTAAAATCTCACCTTATATGATAAAAAATATTCAGATTGTGTTTCATAATCTAAACAGGGAGCATGACCCGGTCCAATAGGGATCTCATCTAATTTTACATCATGTTCACTAACTAAAGGTATGTCATTGCTACTCATTGTATGAACATCATTTTCAGTTATAATTACATAATCATCATCTTCACTACTATTAACTACTTTATAGGTTGGTTCATTTTTTATCATTTCTGTGTTTGATTCAAAATTAATGAAACCATTTTCACTATTTAATGTTAAATTAATATGTTTTCCATTATTATCATAACTAACATTCTCATCGATATTAGCATCCGGATAGAATTCTAATTGATTCAGTTGACGTTTTTTCCTTTCAACGTTTCTATTATCATTATCATTGATGTTGGAAGAACATTTTGCAACTGTTATTGAACCAGTTATTGGATCAACATTGAAATGATTTGATCCGGTACCCGATAAGGAATAACGAATTCCTTGATCACCATAATGTCCAGAATCTAAATCTTTTGCCGTTATGGTTGTAATTAAATGTGCTGCATTTGCAGTTTCTAAATAATAAAAAAAATGTATATACGTATATAGTCGTGTAATTAATAAATTAAAAATTAGATTTGTAAACTTACCTGATACACTGACCGAATACGATTCTTGTTCAAATACTGGTTTATTGTCATTTGTATCAATAATTGATACAGTTAATGTTGCCGTAGATGATAATTTTGGATTAGTTTCAGCTTCTTCAGCAATTACTAATACAATAAATTTTCGTTGATTTGGATTTTCATAGTCTAATGAACCATTTGCAACACGTATACTAACTTGAGATGATCCAGTTACTAATTTTGGTTCAACATCAAAAACACCGGATACATCATCTAATCGTAATGAGAATATAGAATTTGTACCCTATGAACGAACATATTGAAATAAAACCATATATTGATGTTTGTAAATTAATTAAGTAGCAAAGTTTAAACGATTTAATAATATAATTAAATTACCACATCAGGATCATGAACATTCATATCCAATGGTAATGGACTACCAAGTGGTGTATTCTCCGGTAATGATACATAGTAATTTTTTTGATTAAAAGTTGGTGGTGAATCGTTAACGTCACGTATTGTAACCGATGCTTGTGTTGTAGTTGCTGTTAGTAGATCATTACCTGGTACACCATCAATTAATTCACGAGCCTATATGTTAAAAGTAATATTAAAATAATTATATATAGATAGGTATTGATCAATCAATATATCTGTAGATTATGAGCAAAATAAATGTACCCTAATTGTTAGTACAATTAAACCAGTTGCATCTGGTAATGCTTCTTTATCTAATGGTTTTGCTGTTCTTAATTCACCTGTTTTAGAATTTAATAGAAAATAATCCATTGGATCTAATCAGAAAAAATAAAATAAAATAAGATTATAAGATTTATAGTACTTTTGGAGAAAATGTAACTAATGGAACATATATATATATATATATACTTGATAATAGATCATAAACTATTTTCCTAGGTTGTCCTCGATCACCATCTTTTGCATGTATTGTCATTATTAGCGTACCAATTGGACTATCTTCATCAATAACAGCTGCTAATGATCCTTGAAATATTGGTGGGCTATTTTGAACATCTTTTACTCTAATTTCAAGTCCTGTATTTGATGTATGTGTTCCATCCTGTAGATGCATTAAGTTGAATAAATAAATAAATCACCATTTTTTTGTTATATTCATTTAGTATTCATCAAATAATGATAAATATTATTTTATTTTTTTCCGAATAATAATCAACAACGAACAATTGTATCATCGGGTATATTTTAAGTAGAAAGTTTAATGTCCCTGAATTCGATATATTATAAATAATGATAGTTTAATTATTAGTCAAATCTTCTCATTCATGAAATTAAATTGTCAGTCAACATCACAAAACCAAAGTAAGCATTTCCTTCGAAACATTGCTTCAAATGGAAAAAGACATGCACTAGTCAGACAAGATAAATATCAAACAGATGAATTTTATGATCTCAACAAATCGATTTTAAAAATGATTCGGTAAAAGATAATAGATATTTTAACACTCGTCTTATTGTAGATACTGTTGTCGAGATGAATGGAAGTAAGCGGGTGCTGAGATTGAAGTTGAAAAGAAATAAAATGAAAATCTATAAATTAAGTAATTAACATGGCATTATAACAACAAATAGACTAGAATTACTGAAAGTGACCGAAGGGCTCGAATTTCATATAACACAATGGTAGGATCACAGGAAATTCTAGATATAAGTCGAAATGAAATAGAGCAATTGGTGAAAATTGTATAATGATCGAAACAATTCAATAGGAATGTGAGGTACAATAATTAATATGCTTTGCCACCTGTTTTCAAAATACTGCTATACCAGAATGGAATAATGCTATAATTACACTTAAACACATAAAAAGGGTGATATAACGATTTTGGCCAATCATAGGCATATTAGTGTTTTGTCACGTTTGTATAAACTATTTACTAAAATTGTCACAAAAACGTTTACAAATATATTAGATTTTTATTAGTCAAGAGACCACGTGATACAATATGACCGAAATTGTTTGCAAATACCTGTCGCAAACACCTGACGAAACCATTGCGATGGTAACTGATCTTAACTCTGAATCTCAGATAATTGGATTAAAAATGGATAATTGAAAAACTAAGACAATGTCAAGCATAGAATTATTATTGACGTTTGTACCATTGAAAAGGTAATTAAATTCATACTTGGTTACACTTTGATAATGAGTAAAGACTAAAGACAACCAAAAGTGTGAGACTTTACAACGTATTAATGTTGGATGGGTGGCATTTGGAAAACTAAAGCATATATATTGAAAGAGAATATTCCAATTTGTCTAAAACGAAGGGACATCGATCAATTTGTGTTATCAGTTATAATATATGGGTCAGAAACTATAATATTACAAAACTAACGAATGGCTTCGTTAACAAACAAGGGTCAACAAAGTGATAGCGGGCATGTATGATTTGAAATAGAGTTGGGAAGAACATATTGCAAAACTTAGCCATCGTTGAATTAAGAAGTAAGGAATAGTGTGGGTAGACTTTCCGTCAGATTAACTGACGATATAAAACTGAATACAGTTTTTACAAGATAGGCACGGGTGGGGAAGGCTGGAGGAGGCCTACGTTCAGCAGTAGACTCACATAGACTGAAATGATGATGATGATGTTGATGAATGTTTTGAATGTGAATCATGAAAATAGTTTCAATATCTATGAATAATTTTTTTCATCAATATTTTTGTTGGTCATTTTATAATAATTTATTCAGTAACTTCTCAGGTTTTATATTCTTTAAGTAAATGCTAAACTTTTGTTGAAAAATCAAATATTCGATGTAATAGCTCTAAGAAAAAATTCCCGTGCTTATCATCATAAAAACTATTTTCAAAAACCAAAAAAAAAAAAAAAGATTAATAACGACAAAAAATATGAACCTCTCAATGATTGTGTCAAATGTGTCAAACTTTTAATGAATTTCTAAAGAATTTATAATGAGTGATGTGATAGATAGATAACATTTTAACTAAAAATTTAATATATTAAAAATAAAATAAATTCTTCTTTGTATTTAAGTCTTTATAAAACCACCGCTATTCACAAAAATTCTTGGGAAAAAATTACTTTGTCAACCTTTAGGTTACTTAACAATGCTATTATACCAGTATAAGAACTATAAATATATGAAAAAATGATACCCTTTTAATTTTCCTATAAATGGTTTAGAAGAAAATTCAATTAATTATTTTCAAGAGATAGGCGCTATGTAATATAAGTAATGATGCCCCTTACCTATATACTAACTAATTTCACTTAATCCATCTTGATGCCATATAATTAATGATCCTACAGTACAGTACTCATATACATATGTATACAGAATTTATACAGAATATTCCTTTTTTTATGAATTAATTTGAAAAGTAAGATTAGATATTTCATACATTACTCAATTAAATGGAAATGATGGGGAAAATTCACTATAAAAATTTATATTTTTGCCATACATAATTGTTTTGGGGTGTAATTGCATTATTATTTCATTAAATTTACGAGTACTAGTAAGTACAAATATAGTTAAATAAGTTGAAACGAATAAAATTTTATTTCAAAAATAATTTGTTCCGCAAATTTAAAATTCCGAACTGTGATTCATGCAGATAAAATCCTGTATAAAAAAAGGATATACTCGTATATACGAGTACATATTCTACATTTAGTACACACATTGTTTGACTATTGAAAATTATCAGTATTTAAACATTAAATTACGGATATCATAATTACTATTTTATTATAATGTAATTGCCAATAATATATGTCGTATATAATATTTAATTTGAAGTGAAACAGTAATCAATGTTTTAAAATGCAATTTAATTGAATATATCAGTCACATAGTACATTAAAAGTATTTACTATGTGTGCTTCATTAAAGCATTTAATTGGTAAGTAAATGTCATTATCATTATTATATCGATTCTTATGTGAGAGTATCTGGTCTAAATCGCCATGTTCCAGGATCCATAGCTATAAATTTTACTTCGTTCCTTCTTCACTCCTAGATAACGGTTCTTTGCGACATTGTTGCTAAACAATCGTATTACCATTCATCAATAATAAGCTTTTGTTGATGATTAGCAATCGTATTACCATTCAGCAATAATAAGCTTTAAGAAGTTTAGATAAGATGGCCGAAAATTAAACTGTACTATGTTGTGTCGAAGGTTAATTTTTGTTCAGTGTTTAGATCGTTTCTCATTTCTGATAAGAAACTATTAATAATAACCACATTCAAAGTGTCATATTATCGAACATGAGCGGCAATACAAATAGCCAACGTCAGCTCATGGCAGAGTAGTTAGTTCAGTTACTGCAGAAACTCGGGGCTATCGAGATGCTACTGCAGAAGTGTGCTATCATACCAACAAAGCTGCATGAATAATTGGATGCCTTCATGAAGTCATTTGGAGAAACAAGTTCATGTTGCTAGAAAGTAAAGTACGAATTTATAAAACATACGTAAAACCAATTTTAACATATGCAGTGGAAACCCACAGTGATACGTCCACAACTAAACAAATTATGAGGACAACAGAAATGAAAATTTTACCGACAATCACTGGTCATTTACTCGGATATAAAATCAGAAGTGATGATATCCGAAATGAATGTTAAATTCATGACATAGTAATATGGAACAGAACCATAGACGTAATTGGAGAGAATATATGTTGAAAGATTGTAAGATAATAGAATCGCAATGAAACAACATCCCAAGTGGAATACGGCCTACAGGAAGAAATGACGAGAAAGATGGACATCAGAATGTCAAAACTAAATAGTTAACACAACACAGGTCTATGACCAATCGTAAAAAAGCAGAAGAAGAAGAAGACCTGTATGAAACACATTTGTATAATCAACACAATTCAATAATAAAGATGAGATCTTGTTACATCACATTCGAATATGTTCATGCCATCAGTCTCAATTGGGTTTAGTGAACTGGTTAGTTAACACAGAATCTATTTGTTTTTATTGTAGATTGTTGATTTGTGGTACATTCAATGGCGTCAACATATTAATATTAAACATAGCTAGATTAAGTACAGAACTTTTCTGACATCATATTAATCAATTAACTGTTTGTTATAATAAATTATTCTAAATTTGCTGTGAAATGATGTCTAATATATAAGCTATAAAATAATATGATTAATTTATGAGCTGTTTAGAATTACCAACACCATACCAATCACATAGCAAACTATTCTTCAAACTATTTTCTATATTATTCTGTTTAGTTGTTTGTGCATAAATAATTTGTCATTTTAAACAATGTCAAATTCTAACAAAATTATTTTCCATATAAAGACAATCACAATACACAAGGGATTAGCATTTCTATTATATGAAGAATATAGTTTCTCTAAAGGGTTTATAAATTTATTTAATAATTTCATCCTCTATCCAACAGATATATCTTATAGTTGTCGTATATTAGTAGAAAATTATTTTATTAATTTCACATTTTCATTATCATTTAGAATAACTGAAAATTTTAATTGCTTATATATTTTCTTGAAATTAAATTATTGACCCATTTTTGGGATAATATTTTCCACTTAGTCATTGTAAATAAATGAAATTTATACATACTCTTAGCATATTGAATTTAAAATCATTTATTATAAAATATATGGGATAGTGTTCATATAGAGGTTCCTGTATGTAGTATTTATATTAAGTATATGTATTATGAATGTGCATCGTGTATAAATTCTAAATTTATATAATGTATTTATGACTTCAAAAACATACTCGTACCTAGTTAGAATAAATGATATGTGGATTAAATATAATAAATAAAGTATGTATAAATATATGAATATTAAATACGTTTAATCGAAAATCTCAGAAACATAAGCCACATTATAGATTAATGATAATAACAACAAGAATTTTAGAAATTTTATTTATTATTCCAGAGAATTGAATTGAAATTAATACATTAGAAATTTAGCTTTATATAATCTACTTGTTCATTTAGCTGGGATATAATATAATATGTTAAGGGTAGCATTAAATTTGAAATTTATCGTTGTTTATAGCATATTAATTTTTAAAATTTGTTTTCTGTTAAAATACAAAATTTTGCAAT
>JANSTX010033976.1:0-13771 GCA_027564355.1 Penthetria funebris | reverse complement strand
CTTTTTTTTTTTTTTCTTTGTTTTCTTTTTTTTTTTTTTTTTTTTTTTTTTTTTTTTTTTTTTTTTTAGAAACAACTACCTTCTGGAGGTTGAGGTAATTTTATATTATCCTTCATTGTCATAATTCTACGTATTTCCTGCAACATACTTTTAATTGTATATTCACGATTCCATCTTAACAACATTGGAACAGATCTATAATCAATCTAAAAATCAACAGAAAAAATATAGATTTTAAAAAAGAATACTATTATAAATTATATACAAAAATAAATGATAATTACCACTCCATTACTTTGATTGATACAATTAATATTTATTTTTGATAAAAATCGTAAAATTGGTGGCTCATCTGGATACGATTCACCACATTCTATTTTTAATGAATATATTCTATTTTCATATGGAGTCTATAAATTATAATAAAAGAAAGAAAAAAAAACATATTCAAATTCATTATAGAATTATATTACATATATATGTCAGAAGATGATACGACATGGACACTGGACACAGCTATTGTCATTTGCAAAATTAATTGGAATTGAACGCACATCGTCCACACAGATTATGGATAGTGGAACCGGTCTTCATACATGGTATATGTTTGAGGATGGATTTTACTGTGCGACAACAGTGACTATTTAAATCAAATGTTCAATGATAACTTGATGCCATGACGAATATTATGGGCGCCATCATTAAACAACGACAATCAATGTGTCAAATTGTCGTACATGAATGGCAATACAAATAGGTCACATCAGCTAACGATAGCTAGAAATTGGAAATTGCTTCAAATGTCGTGAAATCTTAAGACTAAAAAATTAATTCCGGTCAAAGTGCTCGGATAATGATTTGAATTTACCTCAACGACGAATCGACATGAACCAGTTATTTTAAATGAAATGTGTCAATCGATTTCTGGAGGTTCCTGTAAATAGTTACACATCAGTTACGCAATCAGTTTGCTAGCCATTTAAAGAGATTAACAATGTTCATATTGTATTTTTTTTTTTTTTTTTTTAGCTAATCTTGATATTCTCGTGCTATCAGTGTTTTATGTTGTGCTTGCTTGGCGCATAACAATCCATCTGGCATATTTTTTTTCATTTTTCATATGTTTTTTTTTTTACACCATAAGATTTGTATGCAGTAAACAATCTGATAGGGATAAGGGATTTTTGATTTTTGCACGTGAACACTGATATATGTTTATGTGTATATTCACTGGGGTTGGTGATAATAACGATAAGTTTAATGGAATATTAACAAAAATTATGGGGGATACATGGAACTAGTTTTTTTGAAGACATAATTTTTCCTTCTGTTAAATTAAAAATATATTTAATAAAGTCAATTTTAATATTTAAGAAAACAAAGAGTATGGTAGAGCTGTACTCAAAATTGCTCTATAGTGTACACACTGTAGGTAGAATCTCTACACTTGGCTTAAGACATACTTATTTATATAAACACAATAAATGCTGACTGTTAATTTAACTTCAGGTAGTATTATTTAAAATTTCAAAACATGTACACACCAACTTTAATTCAAAATGAGTTATGGATTTAAATCCAACAGATTATTATGTTTATGTTATATCATTCCATTTTTTGTCTTTTCCATTCTTTTGACTTCCGTTTTACTATATGAACTTTTAATTTGAATATTCTCTTTTGGATAAAAAAAAAGTCACATGATTCTTTGCGTTATTCTTTATATTTGGTCCTATGTATCAAGACCTATTTAGAAGATGAATTGCACTCAGAAGATTTTCTATGGAAATCATGAAAATTATTCGTGACAGATAACTTTTCGACCTTTGTAAATCGCACTATTATTATGTGGAATTTATTATTAATATAATGAATGATCCGAAATATGGGTTCTACTGACTGATGATGATGAAATGATGAACCACGTTGATCTAATTAAATCCAATCGATACAGAATTAATTGTGCTTTAAATGGGATTTGAACACAGTGTTCTATACAGGGCGAATTTATAGACACATCAAATTTTTAAATAAACATCTAAGCATAAGCATTTATTAGCGCAGTCAAGGTATGGATGGTATATTTCAAATAATGTATCATCTCAATATTTTGAAATTTATTTTACTATTAATTTTCATTTAAAACGTTGCAGACCAGACTATTTTACTATAGTTCCATGTGAACTATAAATCCAGTTTCATACCTTCATCAATTTAAACAGAACATTCATAATATAAAATACTAAAGTTACAAGTTACGAGAAAATATTAATAACACAACATATGAAACGATTGGATAACGGCAAGTTAATATCCATGTAAAATACAACATTAAATGATGGTTTACGAAAGATGGGAAGATTTTGGCAATTGAAAAATAGCAGGCGTACCTAAAATACAGAAAACTTAAAAACCCCGGTAGAATACAAATTACATAAAATGCCAAAACAATGCAAATTTTAGAAAGGAATAGTGAAACCGTTTTATATTAAATAATGTGCAACGTAATTTGTATGGTGGAAACAAAAGAAAATTTTAAATTTTCTCAGAAATAGAAAGAAATTTGTAAATGAATATGCTCAAAATTCATCAGTATCTGCAAAAGCATGGGTTACGCATTTCCAGAATTTATTTACAAACACAGAAGAATTTCATTTGAGACACATACGAGGCGCAAAGTTCATGACAATCATTTTTATGTCAACCAATATCTGATTGAACAAGCAATTAAAATAAATATTACAGTATTGTTGATTATCTCAAATGAGTTTCTGAAATATGACGAACCTTGTTAAATTGTTCAATAAATTACTTGCACGTATAATGAAATATCCACAGATTGTAGAACAAGTGTAACAATACCTATATTTAAGAAGAACAGTAAAACTGATCTGAGAGAAACTATGGTAATATCAATTTATTAAGAAACTCTTCACCAAAAATTATTGGCGATGAAATCACATAAAAAATTTAGATTTGCAATGTAAATAGATTGGCTTCAGTGAGAACAGACAACTATTAATTCGATATTCATATCACGACAACATATATGTCCATTGAATACAACACATCAATTTTTATGTGCTTCGCCAATCTTGCACAAGCTATCGACCATATCCAACTTGTTGATGTTATAAACATTTTGGAAGAAGATAACATAAAGCAAAACATAATTGGTCCAATACAGCAGATGAATGAATGTTAACAACACAAGCTTAGAAATTGAATACCATTATCAACTGGAATACCCTCAGGAGGTGACAGTTTGATGCCGTAACATTGTTCAATATGGTTATGATCAAAATCATACTGAAACTGGTTATAGAATGGGAAATCAACAAACAGATCGCAGTATCATTTGTTATGCTGTTTTCATTGCAGAAAATGACGACAATTTGAAACGTCTATTATTTAAATAAGATGCTGAATGCTTAAACAATGTTGATATCTATAAGGAATACAAAATCAAGTGTTATATTCAAAGAACCAATAATATGCAAAATAGTGACATAACAATTGAGCAACTTATGAGCTTCCGCGTTATTTAGATGCAGAAACAAGCTGCTTACGAAATGTTACTGCAGACAATCGCTATCAAACGAACAAGAGTGCATGCATCAATAACTGGAAGCTGCCTTCGTGACGTAATTTGGAAACACAAATTCATGTTGTTAGAAAGTAAAGTATGAATTTATACAACATACGTAACATCAATTTTAACATATGCAGTTCAAACCAGCAGTAATATGTCCAAAAGTAAACAACCTATGAGGACAACAGAAATAAAAGATCTTACGTACTGTAACCGGTCATTCAATCGGAGATAGAATCACAAGTGATGATATCCGAAATAAATGTCAAATTCAAGATATACTAAGATGGACAAGCATCAGAAGGCATCGGTACTGGAGAGAATATGTTGAAAGAAGGTCAGATAATTGAATTGCAAATATTGCAATGAAACAACATCCAAGTCGAACACGGTCTATAACAAGACCACCGAAGAGACGGTGAGAAAATTGGACATTCGCATCTCAAAACTAAATGGTTCGAAAAACACAAGTATATGACCTAATGAAAGAAGAAGAAGATTTATTTAAATAAACAATAAACAAGCGAATTAAACTTACCCTTGGTGGTCCAATAATCATTCCAGTCCAATGTGTTAAAGTCATATCGTCATCATTTTCAAGACCCCAAGATATTGTGCCATCACCGACACCCTTTTGTCCTTGCTCTAATTCTTCTAATAATCGAAAATTTCTTGGTACAACTAATTTTAAAGAAAAATATTTTTTTTTATTATTTATTATCATAATACAATGTAATATTAGATGTACATCGCAGATCGTCTAATTACATTTTCTTTCTCTATGACCCAATGAGTATGAAGGCTAAAGGCAAACTTAAAACGCTATAGCATCAAAGATTCATTTAAAGTATTGGTTTTAGTGAGTGCACTTAAAATGGGGTAATTGTAATAAGTAAATTATTAACGATAATTACATATAAATTGAAGTCATCATCAACATCACCATCATAATCTATACCTTTATGCATCTAGGACGCGCCCTATGTGTCCTCGTTGCATAAATATATGAATGTCAGGTGTACTTAATGTCTAGCCAGCTGAAGATTTATGCACACCACTCTATTGAAATATTCAAATGTACAACTGGATAATTATAATAGATCCTATATTTTCCAGTTGGCAAATTTTAATTATTGAGTCTACATTTGGTGTTACACGCACATATTTGAAATGGCAAATTAACATCGTAATGTCGCCCTTATGCGCTCTTGAGTATATGATATATGTCTGCGAGTTACCGGTGAGTGGAGGTAAAAATTGATTGAGTGATGACACCGCGTGAAGGTAAAAAATTGGTTGAGTATCCTCATTGATATTCGATCATTCCATTCGTCATCTTGAAATAGTAACGTTTAATTTTGTATTGTAGTTGCTAAAGTACGGACAATGAAACCTCTTCCTACATAACTGATTTAGATTTCGGTATAATTATTTAATATAAACACACACATGGCTGTAGAGCATATAATTCAGAAATCATTCAATGTTGTTTTAAGAAGACGACACATCAACAACATTACACAGCCAACTCTTGTTGAAATGAAACTACCACATCATTCTTGATTCAATTAATAAAGTAATCAATCTCGTAAAATAATAAATAAATTAAATAATTAATAACATTTTTGGTCAAATACTCAAATTTATTTGTTATAGTGCTGTGACGATATGGAAGGAAACGACAGGAGAGCTCCATTTTTTTAATGCATTTTAAATTATA
Organism: Penthetria funebris; assembly: GCA_027564355.1. Lineage (NCBI taxonomy): Eukaryota > Metazoa > Arthropoda > Insecta > Diptera > Pleciidae > Penthetria > Penthetria funebris. The sequence continues at coordinate 8,459 of JANSTX010033976.1, read as the reverse complement.
ATAAATAAAAAATAATATAAGCAAAAAACAAAAAAAAAAAGCCAATTTAATAATAAGCAATTTTAATGTATTCCTAAATAAATAATATATTAATTAAATAAATAATATACGAAATAAAACAAAATTTTTCTTATTTTTTTACCGACACCACCATTTGCCATTTTTGCAGCAGGCTTATTTTTGCCTTTAAATTACTGCTAACAATACTCTCGTTTTATTTATAAATTTTATTTTATTTTTTACACTTTATATATTTCTTTTCCTTTTATTAAAATCAATTAATTTTAGTAAATTTTGTATATAATTTATGATAAAAATTACTTTTTTTTTCTTTTCTATCGTAAAAGAAAAATTTTTCTTCACGACGACAATATGACAGTGAGTGCGACACACGGCCATGTACGACAAACTTCAATATGGTTAGCATTCGTTCAAAATTATCTATTGTGAATTAAAGTGAAAACTCTCCAAAAAATTGTAATAGGTTTATGTTAAAATCAGACAACTTCATTCCATTAATGACATTGCTCATTTTCAATATTTTGTTGGTTGTATTTTCTTTTTGTTACAAATTTTAATAAATTTTAATTAAATAAATTAGTTTTAGATATCAATAATTAAAGATGCCAGCCGAAAATTTAGAAGAACAAGGTTTGGAAAAGAATCCCAATTTAGAATTGGCTCAATTAAAATTCCTGTTAACATTACCGGAACATCAAAATGATAAACAATTATGTGAACAATTATTTGATGCCATTAAAACGGAAAATATGGCCCCATTTTATGAGGAAGTTTGTAAAGAATTGAATTGGATAATTGATCAGCAACTATTACAAAAAATGAAACAAACAAATGAACAACGTATTAAAGAATTGGATGCAGCAATTGCGGATGCTGAACAAAATTTGGGTGAGGGTGAGGTACGTGAAGCAAATCTTAAAAAATCTGAATACCTTTGTCGCATTGGTGACAAAGATGCGGCAATAAGTGCATTTCGTAAAACATATGAAAAAACTGTATCACTTGGTCATCGTTTAGACATAATATTCCATAATATACGTATTGGTTTATTTTATTTGGATCATGACATTATAACGCGAAACATTGAGAAGGCAAAAGCATTAATTGAAGAAGGTGGTGACTGGGATCGTCGTAATCGTCTTAAAGTTTACCAAGGTGTTTATTGTATTGCAATACGTGATTTTAAAAATGCTGCAAATTTTTTCTTGGACACCGTCAGCACATTTACCTCATATGAATTAATGGATTACGTTACATTTGTACGGTATACAGTTTATGTGGCAATGATCAGTTTGCCAAGAAATGAATTACGTGATAAAATTGTTAAGGGTGCTGAAATACAAGAGGTATTACATTCACAATTGAATGTTAAAGCGTATTTAGTTTCATTGTACAATTGTTTGTATTCGGATTTCTTTAAGGAATTGTCCAAAGTTGAAATGAATTTACGTAAAGATTATTTGGTAAATCCACATTATCGTTATTATACACGTGAAATGCGTATCATTGCTTATACCCAATTATTGGATTCATATAGTTCATTAACATTACAATATATGGCCGATGCATTTGGTGTAACAATTGAATACATTGATGGTGAATTGTCACGTTTCATTGCGGCCGGTCGACTTCATTGTAAAATTAACAATGAATCGAATAATGTTGAAACAAATCGTCCAGATAATAAAAATTGGCAATATCAAGCAACAATTAAACAGGGTGATTTATTACTTAATCGTATACAGAAATTAAGTAGAGTTATTAATATTTAAATTGATAAAAAATGTAATTTGCTACACGGTTTTCTTAATTTAACAAAGAATCGAATTAAGTAATATTTTGTATAATTTGTTTGGTTTTAATTGTTTTAATTGCTAATAACATTTAATTGTACGAAAAACTAAAAAAAAAGAAAACTGAATAATAAATAAAGAAATTTGTTGAAACATTTTATAGTATTGTGATATATTTTTGTTTTTAATATAATGTTTATAGTTTTTTTTTTATAGTTATGAGAGAAAATTGGGGATCTACAAGCCTAAAATAGAACATCTTGATACCCTAAGTTTAATAATCATGAGGCATTTTAGACACAAATAGCGACAGGCATGAATAGAGAATCCTTGACATGTACAGATTTTATTCGCTTGAGGTAGAAATTAAAATATTGCAAACAAAGTTATTTTATCATATTCCGATAATCTATTAATCAAAAACTGATTAACATCAATTAGGTTAAGACTATTGTTTAACAATTTTAAATGAAACCATATAAAATTGATGAAAGACACCAAATAGCGATAGGCATGTATAGAGAACCCTTGAAATCCACAGATTTCATTCACTTGGGACAGAAATTAAAATAATCCGAATATATTTATTTTATCTTATTCCAATAATTTGTTAATCAAATACCGATTAAGGTGAATTAAGTCAATGGTAAATTTACAAATAGAACCATATAAAATCGATGAAATAAACACACATCAAATAGCGACAATAGCCGCATCATGAATAGACACGACTCTTAACATCCACAAATTTCACTCGTCTGATACAGGAATTTAAATATTTCAAATGAATTCATTTTCTCTTGTCTTATTCCAATAAATTATGATTCAAAAATTGATTAACGTGAATTTGGCCGAGACTTGTTCAAAATTTACAAATGAAACCACATAAAATCGAGGAAAGACATCAAATAGCAACAGGCATGAATAGACGATCCTCCACAGTCTTATTTCAATAATCTATTAATCAAAACCTGATTATTAATGTGAATTAGATCACGACTGTTATTAAAAATTTACAAATAAAATCACATATAAAATCGAGGAAAGACATCAAATACCGACAGGTATGAACAGATGACACATACAAAAGTCACAGAATTCATTCGTTTGATGCAGATATCTAAATATTCCAAACAAATTTATCTTATCTGTTCTATTTCCCAATAATCTACTAACCAAAAACTGACTAGCGTGAATTAGGTAAGTCGGAGGACTACTGGTTTTTTAAAATTTACAAACGAAACTTCACATAAGTCGAGGAAAGACATCACCAACAAAGTACCATGTGATCGGGGTACACTTGCCGTTGACCATTTCATTTTCAAAAATATCTGCCACTCATAACCAAAGGAAAATTAGTCAAAATTTGGTAAATAAGTTCCTTTTAATATAATAACAAACCAATTTATTAATAAGAAAATCGGCCATTGACATTAATCAAATATGTTTCTGTGATAGGTGTCAATTGTATCCATTTTAATATTAATATTATATTATTATTAATATATTATTAAACACTTAAAAACAAATTTAATATATTTATGATAAATAAAAAAGAACCAAACAAACCAAAACAAATCCAACTCATAACCTCTGTATCTTACACATAACCTATAAAAAAAAAATTGATCGTAAAAAAAAAACATCGACACGTCAAAAAAGATATGCTCTGTCTCTATTTCCGTCTTAGATTGTTGTGGTGATGACGTGCAAGCGTTTTTGTGGCGGAAAAAAATGTTTTTATTCTTAAAAAAGTATAATAAAAGTGATTAAAATTTGTTTTCCTTAATGTTATTTAGTGTATGTTAATTGTAAATTTGTTTACCATTAGTAAAAACATTAAAAATATATAAGAATTAATACATTTTCGTTAAAATAACAATTGCACAGATGAGACTCCACACTCTGTACTGCATATTATGTGTTGGAAATAAAATATCAGTACAGAAGCATTAGTTTTCAGATGTTTTTATGTAGGAACATTAAATCAGGAATAGTTTATCATTTACGGATAAAATAAGGTCAGTAATTAATAAATAAAAAAAAAACTTATATTTTATAGGTTATGTTTTATAATTTTCAAATGCATTGTTCATGTTGTATTTTTCACGTATTTGTCTGGCAGACTAAATATGTGATATCATTTATAGTAAATAGTTATAACTTTATTGTTCTTAGTAAATAGTAGTTAAATTGCATGTTTTTATGATAATATAAAACCAAAAATAGCTTTTTTTTTAAAAAATTTATATGCTAATTTTTAGTATAGTGTACAATTCTTATTGGTATTAATTGGGCAACTGGACACGCTTTATTTGGTAATAATATGCATATTCTTGTATACAATTATGTAAGGAAGTATTGAGAAAATCAGTAAATGTGTTATTGTTGGTGTCTGAAATATTATTGTGTTTGATTATATCGGAGACCTATAGCAGATGATTAAATTATCATAATCAAATCTTAACGTCGTTACTATACCCCCTATATATTCTTCTGATACATTCTATATATTCTTCTGATACATTGAATTTGTTTGTTTGGTGGTTTATAAATCATGTAATAATCATCAACCTGCTGATACAATTTGTAATATCATAATTAGATATATCTAAATAAATAACTACAAATTTTTATAAGCAATTACAAAATGAAATTGAAAACAATTTGCTTCTATGTATTTTTTGTAACGTATACATAGATTACATAACTTGTAACCGTCATTGTTCACGATTTGTAGCCAGTACCTTCACTTCACTATACATCCTACATCTGACCACTGATACTTCTATAATGTCATTTATCGGCCACGTTATTTTTGGTCAATCAAGTATTCTTCTATTCTTACAGTATATGATAGATCCAATTCTATTTTCTTCGTCTGATAATTGTGTCCATCATATATATATGTTGTTTGGCATAGTCAAGTTGGTTATCTTATATCTATATTGGTTCGTTGTTCACCTTTGTCATAACCAAATCGAAGAAAAGTAGAAACAATTGTATGGCGATAAAATACAAGTACATCCATGCCTTAATTTACTTCAAATACATCAACAGCTTTTCCACGATGTACGATAAAGATCGCGTATCATGTTCATCAATTTGGAAGTTATTTCATAGCTTTCAATACTGTCGAACGTTTGCTTATATAATGGTGTTTGTCATTTGATCAATTAACGTCTTTTTTTTCTTCTAATAAATTGTGTTAATTCTGTGAACTTTTGCTGATAATTGATTTCTCATAATCAAATCTATATGTATTTTCAATACTTAATTAATTGCACATACAAATAAATGTATTAATGTGGAAAAAAGGAGAACATTCTGATTCTAAGTTCTATCTTAATATGTAATTTTAGCTTATAATTGATTAATTACTCATAATAAAATCTGTAAATATATTTTCTATACTTAAATTTATGTTCTTGTGGTTTATCGAGAAAGTAGAATCTAAAACATTGCTTTTCTGTTAGAATTTCTCTGTTGTGTAGTATCAATAATAGTAATGAGAATAAATGATTTTTTACATTAATATAATATTTCAGTAAAGTGGTGTGCATAAATTCTTAGGCACCTAGTTTGTTGTTGAAATGCATTAACAGCATCTATTTTTAGCCTCAAAAATCATGTCGACGGGCATATCTAAAATAAAAGGTTGGCACCGATACCCCAAACTATGTCAATGAATAATATGAACTTTATAGTATTTTAGCATTATTGCAGAACAGTGAATGAACAGTTATCAGCAATCTCCCTCATAACTTCGCATTCAATTTGAGTCGAAAGTGTTTGATTATCACAGTTATCACAATGAAAGTGAATGCTTGTTTTAAATTTCGGAGACAACTCTGGAAAAAAACGCATGAATTTCGCATAGTTCTGGATTTTATATGAATCCTGTATATATTAATAATAGAACTATATATATAAAAATCTAGATATGTCAATAAGATGCTTTCTAACAATTTAAGAGTGTGGTACTCTGATTTTTTGAATGAGCGCTTTATCCTGTTCAAACTAGCTGGTGTGCAACTTCCTCAGGGTTCTGTTATGTTTTCTACCCTTTTTCTGATTTTCATTAATAATCGCCTCACATTGACATCAAATCTCATTCATATCTATGCTGATTCCTTTACATCACTCTTATTTCTTCGATAAAAGTCTCAATTAATTATTGTCGCATAAATATGTTTATACTTTTCATAATTACTTAGAACGTATCCATGAATAGGGACAACGTAATCTATTAGTATTTAGGGCTTAAAAAACACAGTCGTGTTTAGTCTCACATAAACATTGCAAAAAATACTTTAATCCAGATAACATTTCTATTATATTCAAAAATCGCATATAAGGTCTCTTATAGGAATACAATTCCAATTTATGGGCTGGTGCTACAGCGATCATCCTTCATTTTCTCAACAGAATTCAAAAGAGAGCTATTCAGTCTATTTGTGATACTCAAGTCACAAACTAAATAGATTCACTATAGCACAAACGACGCAATAATGTGGGTACGTTTAGTTTATTTTATAGTTATTTCCATGGTGATTGTTCTACTAAAATTTCCAATATCATAATACCCTCGGGTATTTCCACTAAACACTTGACTGGTTCAGTCATCACATTCGCGTTCCGTTGAACTACAATTTGGTCTCACTATCAGATTTAGAGGGTCACACATTTATATCGCGCACGTCTCGTTTGTTGCACCTTCTTTCTAAAGAAATTTCTCAAACTTTATTACACCAACTTTGAGTTTTTCGAAAAAATATGGCACCCAATAAGTTACCCGTTTTTAATTGAACATGTGAACGTATCGTGTATTTATAAAGAATATGTTAGAGTGCCGAGGGTTTGCATAATGAAAATAATATGTGAAGACTCAAATAGTAAATATTTGTGTGCTTGTTGAATCTGTTAGAAATTTTTTTATAGTTTATAAAATTTGCATATTTTATCTAATCTATGATATATGTAGCAAACAAATATTTTTCATTTAAATTCAAAAATAATTGCAATTAATTATATTTATTCTTTATTTAATATATTGACTGAATTTTCTAGTCAGCAGTGTCGTCTACACCTTGTCTACCCTGCGACGAGTCGCCATTGGTCATTTTACTACAAGATAAGAAGATTCGATTTAGAAAAGCTGTGTACAAATTTTGAAATCGAAAATTTAACCACTCGTCGCCTAGCCAGCATGCTCAAACTTTCAGGAAAGTCACAATATTTTTTTGTCAACTAACAAGAATATATAATATAATTTACTCCTAGTCACACACCACTGATTTTGTTAACATATATACTGATCTCAGTATTTTTCTGGTATAGATGTGTATAAATGGCGTGTAAACATATAAATGTTGTGAACATTCACTGATAGCGGTATCATCTTCTCCCTCAAATCCCATTTCGAGGATAATTTATGTGAATAGAACATAATTATAACTATAGTTCTTATATATTACTACTTGGAAAGTTTAGCCCATTTATTTTAAATTATACATCTCTACCAGAAAAGTTCTGAAATCTTAAATTATTATATGTTAACACAATTAGTGTGAATAGGAGTAAAATTATTATTGTTCTTTTTAGTTGACGCAATAAAAACATTGTGACTAAAAATGTTTTTTTCAGATTACTTATTTGTACAACTATCAGACAAAAATATAATAATCAAATAATAAATCACAGATCGCACACTGATAAATGATATCTATTAATATATTCTCTAGACTCAATTGCATGTCTCTAATAGTTGTATTTTTAAAAATTCAAAGCCCATTAAATAACTAATTATAGATAGGGTTGTATAAGATCTGCAGTAATTACATATATAATCGAAATTATATATCGGAATGATATTTTTTTGATAATTGATATAAACAATTCATTTAAATTTTAATATTTTTTACAATATATATTTTTATCAATATTTTTACATGATACAGACACACTTAATTTTTTACTATTATAATAATAGATAATATTTTTTTTAAAAAAAAAATTAAATTTACATAATGTTTCTTTAAAACTATATAATTATTATGTTTTTTTAAATTTCTTTTTTCATTGTAAGAAATTATTGGTTAAAATAATACACTCATTGGTAATTTTCTTGCATTTGCTACTTCAATTGGTTTTTTTTTCTTTTTTAAATCAACATAATAACATATAGTTTAATAATTAGAAATTAAAATTATATAATTAATAATTAAAAAAGAAGTTAGTAATTGTTGTGTATTTAATAGTTTATGAAATATAATATGCATTAATATAATAACAAAAAAGATAGGTGTAATCAAATTAAAAATAAAAATTAAATTAAATATTGCAAAAAAAAGAAAGAATATAATAATTAATATTAAAATAATATTAAGTATAAAAATAAGTTTAAATAGATAATAAAATAAAATAAAATTAAATGAAATACAATGATAATTTATACAATATGTGTTTTAGAATGAATATAAATTGTGGTGTAATGTTGTGTATATATTGAGGAACATATTAAAAAAAAAAAAAAAAGAAGATAAATATACTTTAAAAACAAAATTAATTGACAAAATATTATCTGTTAAAAATTGAAATTATAAGAAATAATAAAATAGTAAATATTTATATAGTTTTACTAAT
>JANSTX010033965.1:0-13773 GCA_027564355.1 Penthetria funebris | reverse complement strand
TTGCATAATGAAATATAGAACACATCAAAAATGAAGATTATATACCAACAAACCACAAATCTTAACTGAAGATAAAATGATTCCATAAATATATGTGCTAATATTGCCTTTTCTCCAATTTGGATTATGATCTTCAGTTCACGTCACAAAGTTTAAATTCACTGATAATTTTCTATATAAATGTCTAGTTTATGACCAATTTACATATTGTTTACAAAGATAACCATATCTAAATATGATGATTGTATATTGTAATTCAAAACCAATTTAACTATTTTTAATTCAGAAACAACGATAAAGAGATCTATCTAATCAGTTCATCTATAATCGATTATTATGTTGCTTGCTTATGAAACGAATCGACTTTGCCGTAGGTGGGTCGACGTATTTACATTGCATAATGAAATATAGAACACATCAAAAATGAAGATTATATACCAACAAACCACAAATCTTAACTGAAGATAAAAATGATTCCATAAATATATGTGCTAATATTGCCTTTTCTACAATTTGGATTATGATCTTCAGTTCACGTCACAAATTTAAAATTCACTGATAATTTTCTATATAAATGTCTAGTTTATGACCAATTTACATATTGTTTACAAAGGTAACCATATCTAAATATATTTGTATATTGTAATTCAAAACCAATTTAACTATTTTTAATTCAGAAACAACGATAGAAACAGGTATTTAATAACATTGCTGACGTCCGTAAGTAACACTGTTTCGTTGCCTACAATATACAGGTTTCATTTGATCATGATTTCATTAGGGGAAAAATGTGTCTACCATTGACATAATAAAGGTTTATGTCAAAGATATACAAAATTTAAACATCGTCCATATTAAAATATATTAATTTCATATTAACTTGTTATATGTACATGTGAACGAAACTGAAAGCCTTGCCATTGTGAATATTGCACAAAATTCCACATATATTGAAGTTTATGATAAAGTTTTAAGCGAAGCTTTAATCATTCAATGGAAAAAAATACATAAATGGTAAATACGAATTTTTATTTATGACACAAAAATTACGATATTTTTGCGTAAATGAAGTTTTCATGAATAAATATATGTGGTACAAAAAAAACCATGCATTGAATTTATCAAAAGGTAAAAATATTGAGTTTGTAATTTTGCAATTCTTAAATTAATTGCACCAGTACGAGTATTGTCAGTTCGAGCATTCCTCTAGCGTTCCGGTTTCCGTTTTCGTAAAGCATCGTGTTCGATATACAATCTGAGGTAATTTGTTGTTGAATGTTTCTCGTAGTGAATAGGCTATTGAACTATCTGATAAATTTAGTAATAACACTTGTTTTATGCACTTCAATCCTATCGTGAAAAATTTATTAGAATAAATTTTGTTCTTTGTCCTCAATGGTATTTAAATACCAGTAACTGTTATAATAGTCTAGAACTTTACATTATCAAATTCGCATCATGTTATCGAAAGATGTAACCGTTTCACATATATTTATATATCCATTGCTCCAGAAGCAAGTGTTTTAGATATATACTCGTAAAATACATCAAATATTTTAAAATAAAATAGATTTAGTATAGTTTTAAATAAATTAATCATCACCAAATAACATAACTTATGGAATTCATGTTATTATATACATATTTTTTCGTCTCTTCTATACATAAAATAATGAAAATCTAAAAATACAATTTTTCGAAATACGAACGCGTTTTATATTGTAAACAAAGACTTATTAATAATTTCATTCGAAAATAGATCACGACTGCGAATGTTTGTTATACGACTATAGTGATAATGATGATGGTGATGATGATGGTGATGATCATAATGCTCGGTAATATACTGATGATTATGATATGGAAGAGTAGGAATCGTGAGAATCAATGACGATGTGATGTTGATGAGATCAATGATGATCCTGCTGAGATTTGAACAAAAAATTAAATACGTAAAAATATATTAAATTAAGACAAGAATTTTGCTTCTTAGAATTTAGAGAAAAAATAAACGATCATAAACATAAAAATCTATTTTCTTGTAGAAAAATATGTTTCTCTATGGCTATAAAGATCAGATTTATGAAATCTTTTAATGAAAAAAATATAAATATAAATAAATTTGAAATTTGAAATTCATTCGAAATAAGGGGTTCATTTATTTAAATGAACTCAAGTGACGGTACTATATCACGACGATGTTTATTTACCAAGAACACAAACTGACATATACTATGACGTCAAGTATGGGCTAGTGCATAAAACAAGTGTACTAACTGTACTATAACTTATTATAGAAAAATATAGACAAGTTATGCCCGTATACGAATTTGATTATTATTAAATACGGTGGCAACTTCACAGCTATTTTAAATGATAAATGTGTATTCGCAAAGATCAGCATTTAACTTTGCTATTTTTATCTGTAAATTTTAGTATATCGTGACTACTGCAATTTATTCGCAATTTTGCTAAGTTTCAACATTTGAATAATTTAATCGACATTGAAATGGAATTTCCGGCTACACAATGTTAAGGTAAAAATAGGTTTATTAACTTTGATGATTAATTTATCAGAGTTTATCATACTGTACTATTGTATAAAGACGTCAAATATGTACAATTTATTTAAGTCTGCAATTTTTTATAATTTTAATAAATAAATACTACGAAAATACCCGTACTCGCTGTATATTTGAAACATTCCATAATGTATCCCAAATAATAATAATAATAATAATAATAATAATAAAGTCAATTAAATTAACTATGTTAAATATGCATTAGATGGACGATTGACGTCAACAAAATAGTATTATTTTCAATTCAGAATTAAAATAAATTATCAAATATATTGTTAAGTTTTATTAAAGTAAACCAACAGAAATATTCGTCTAAAAACAAAATACCAAAGTACTGATAATTACATTTTTATATCGTGAAAAGTATAAGTTTACGGTGTAATGTGTATTACAAGCGAATCATTTACCACAGTCAAATATTGACAGCCAACCTATATTTTGCTGAAGAAAATTTGCAGTTCGATAGTTAATTTCTACCAGCCGATTCAAATTTCAAGTCCTTACACGACTAATATCTCAATCTATAGTCCTTTAATCGCTTAGTACTTAAAAAATTAATATTCCATAAATATTGGTAACTATAAGGTTCTACTGTTCTCTCATTCCCATTAATACCATTCGAGTTGGATCGTCTAAACGGAGAAATATCCTTGCAATCAAATTGTTCAATTATTTCGTTTTAGATTGAAGGTATATCGGTTAACTGTAGGTAGTTAAAAATGCTAAATTAAAATTCTGCATAGAATTATGTTAGTGCAGAAATATATAATGTTCACGCAAAAATAATTTGTAATAAATTTGTAGGCATTTCTCTCAATAAAATCAATAACTGAGCGTTTTCACAGACATTAAATTTAATTTATTGCAGTTATTGATATAATGCGTGCAATCTTTGCTAATATCGTCTGTACTCTTCAGTATATAATTTTTCGAAATTGTTAATCAATGGATAAATAACAGCATTTTAAAAACTAAATTTAAACACAAATGTATTTAAATATTTGGCAAATTTAAACGAGCAAAGGGTTACATAATTTCTTAAGAAATAAAGCAAGAAAGAAAGAAAAGCTTTCTTCGTACAAAATTAGCTTAACAATTACAAAAATTGTATATTTTGATAAAATTTTGTTGAAATTTCAAGAACAATAAATTAAATGTATTATATAGCAAATATAAGGGATGGATGAGTGTTTGTAATAGTTATTTACGTAATATTAGTACATTTGTATTATAAATAAATAGGTAAAAATATTCAATTACGTAGGAGTTATTCGTATTACATATATAGATACATATAATATATAAAAATAGTATAATAGAACAATTCAAATATAAGAAATGTATAATTCAAAGCAGAATTTCAATTATTTTATTGTGATTGATATTACATAAGGTGTCACCCAGAAATGAGCTTAATCATTTCTAGATACAAATCACAAATCTATAAATATAAAAAGTAGATTGCAATACGAAATTGAGTAATTGATTAAATAATAAACAGATTTTTATAAGGATATAAGGATACATTGAATATCGCGGCGAAAAACCGCCATTAAGTATTCTAGTACCAGTAGGGGTGGAGTGACCTGGTCGAAGATCGTCAACAATGGCGGTTGTTCGTTGACGTCTAATGCTCCGGCGAGGATGGAAGATTTAAAAAAAAAATCGCAAATATATGAACCATGTTTATGTTTTTCACACTTTAATGTTGCCTTAGAGTGTTCCACCATTGCGAATGCCCATACATAGGGTAAGACATATAAGTAGGCTAAAAAAAAGTTTTGTTTCTTGACTTACATAAATAAGAAGTGAACAACTTATAAATTAAAATGTGGTTCGAATATATGTTATTGTGCATATAAAATCCTATTTTCTGACATCAATATTTTTGACCCCCTTAAAATATGAATTGATTTTCTAAAAATGTGATAAATTTACACCAATGACTTGAAATTTTCTATACAGGGTGACGCAAAATGTACATGAATAATTTAAATCTTATTTATTTATTTAATTATTTTTTTTTATTTCAATATTTTGTAAAGAACAATTAGTGAATTTTTAAATGGAACAAAAATGATTAAACTTTATTTTGAAATTCAACAGTTTATTGTTTTGATTTACCGGACATATGGCCACCAATAGTCCGATATCATTTTTCGTTATTAGACGAAAAATATTCTCCATTTCTGTTTTACGTTATCGTTCACAATGATACATTTTCATTATGAGCTTAATGTTCATCAGGGGAAAGTGTGTTTTTGTTAATTTTTTAAAACCTCTTCAACTTCAACGTTTATGCAATATTTGAATCATCATTCACAATATTCATTTCATATATTATTAACAAGGTTTAAATCAAAGATGGAAATATATTATTTTTTTTGAACATTTATGAACCTCATCCTCTTCTCCTCTTCAATTCGAACATAGCTTATATTTTTAATATAGCTTAATTATAATAATTAAAAAAAAAAGCACATAAAATATAAAATGGATTTAAAATAAATTTAATAACACATAACAAGTGCGATTAGATGGTACATATAATTGAGGAGAGAACATTAATACAATTTTCCATAGAGATTTTATTTATTATATTCATGTTTTAAAATCTGTTTAAGTACATTTTGAAAAATTGGGTCAACATACCACTTGAATTTGTTGGTGTATTTTAGCATACGCTATATTTAGATAGATTTATTTAGCATATAAATCATATTAAAGAATTATTAAAAATACTAACATCAGATGTTTTACATTAAAATTAAGATACATACAGAGTTCAAATACTATAGGTAAAATCTAACTATAAATACAAAATACTTTCGGGTGAAATTTTGAATTATAAATAAACATATACATAAACAAATTTTTGCAAAACACTATATATATATATGTTCACACAAAATATTTAGGTTATGTACATTAAATGAGCGGTTATAATCAATTAACATATTATAATTGAAACTAATTTTATTAATGAATGTCATAAAATTTTATAAATGATTACGTAAACTAATGAATTGTCTATATCTATTTAAAAATATAACAATTCATTAATCAAATCGTATTTTATGCATTAATGAAACTGGACCAATAATTGGACCAATATTATTGACATTTTTCAACCCTGCTATTTTTCGATAATTTGGTAGCACTGAAAACAGTGCTGAAAGGTAGGAATTCACAATTAGTTTTTTTTTTTTTTTTTTAGTTTTTTTATCTTTAATGGTAACATGATTTCATTTTTGTCTTTGGCTACGTTATTGAGCTAGTATTTTATAAATAAAATATGTATTAATGTTAATAGAGATGATATGTAAATGAATGTAAAAATAAAACGCAATGGAATTCATTTTTAAAAATATTTTTGCAACCAAAATAGTTAATTCCAATAGGATAGTAATAGTTCATTTACATCAGTAACTATTGCTAAAAGGTAACTTGTAAAATTTCATGCAGATATCGCAATTAGTCTAGCTATGTTTCTAAATATAATTATTCATTGGGTATTTAATTCAGTCACTGATTGCTTCTAAACATAATTTCTGTCCATTAAAGGTATTCTTACACAACGTTTCAGAATAGAAATTTATCAGAGTGCCTGTGATATTGCTTCAGAATTTTAACTTTATCTCAGAATTGACAAAACGTGTTGAGAAGTTTAAAAAAAAAATGTTACTTTACTCCTGGGGAGCTTTTAATGTAATATTTGTTTGAAATTTGTTGCGATTCCAGATTTGATGCTTTACCAATAATACGTTAGGGTTGATGATTACAGAAACAGAATTTCATTAAGGTGCTCTTACTACAAAATTTTGGATAGTTGAAATTACACAAAAGGAAGCCTGTAGAAGCACAAAGTCAAAGGAAAATTTATTTTAATTATAAATGATTTAGGCTGTTTTCAATTCTATATTTAATGGTACCAATAAGACCAAAAGTTTCTAATTTTATTATAATGAAAACTTTATAAATATACTTTAAAAACATATATATAGACAACAAATAACATTAATATAGTACAACTTTTACATAGTTATTTATATTATCAAAGTGATGGTTAGTAAGTTACAAATATACCACAAGTATTGCGCTATCAAACTGCTAAAAATAACTTGCGTAACATTTGCCACACAAATAAACTTATACAAATTTCAATATAAATTTTAATTTAAAAATATTTCAATATAAATGTTACTCGTATAATGTACTACATGCATAAATATATCATATATATGTAAATAAACCAATAAACAATTAAAAATTTAAAACCGCAGACAATTATACATATACACTCAATAAACACAATTAATTTAGTAGTATGGTAAATGAAAACTCTTAAGATGATGTTTTCAAATTTACACCAATGACTTGAACCTTTTCATCATCAAACATTTCCTATGTACACTGTAAACTTTCAATAGGTCATAATTTATGCTTAAAGTGAACATATTGTGGAAAAAAATATCTCTACATTGAAATTAAAAATAATTAAAAATTATCAGATATTGAAAATTGGGGTTGGTAATCAAAATGGCCGAAAAGAGATAACTACCTGTTTAACAACTGAAACAGTGAATGTTTTACAATCAGTTTAGCAATGGCCGTTAATGTTTGAATGATGTGTAATATAAATAAACTTCAAAAAACTACATCTAATCAACTTAGTGCACTGGTTTTATTCACTAGCTCCTACTCATTATATAGTGGAGTGCGAACTGTTTTGATTCTAATTAAGTCACATAGTGAAAAATTTATAAATTTTTTTTTTATCTAAGTGCGGTTTGATTTCTTGTCTACGTTTTATGACAGTCTAACATCACTTGTGTATCCGTTCATCTAGAACCGGATTATGATGAATGAATAGAGTCAATCGAGTAGATTCAACGTTCTACACTTCGCTGATGCCAACAACATGTTACAAAAACTCAGAATTTTCATCAAACTATGGTTTTCATTCATAATTAACCGAATACAATAACGAATATTGTCAATCAATCGAAGAAAGTGACATTGGAATGGTCACACACTAAGGTGACTAGTTGATGATATATATGCAAATTATTGGAAAACATAATGTGGGATCAAAAATCGACAGTAAGTACTCCACAGTAGACAAATGCAATATACTGTCATCCCTGGAGTATCATATTTTATCCATCTCCAATTTCTTTTCGTTTTAGCATTTTAAAAGAAGTTATATAGTATGTGACTTCCTGTTGAATCACCACGAAATAGTATATAAGAAGGAACATATAATTTTACGAGTATATAATAATACAAATATCAAATGAAATAAAATATAAATACCTAACAAATAAATATGTTTAAAGATATTGAATAAAGTAATGTGACAAAATAAATAATGCCCACACAATAAATAAGGAAATAATCTAAAACTTTCCTATATCAGTTGCATAATAAGGATTTAAATTTATCTCAACTTTTCCTCTTATATATTGAATTTGTTACATTAATAAATGTACAGTATTTCCATGTGTCAATAGGGATGGAAGTACGATGATATTCAGAATATATATAATAGCCTATCCTTCTCAACTCAAACACATATTAACGTCGTAAAACATATATACTTCTAACTCGAAACATCCGAGATGATGGCTAATATATTAGGTGTAAATGCTAGGTCTAAGATAACTATCTAGCAAACCAAATAAGAGCGAATATGCCAACCACAGTTTTTGAAAAAAAAATCAATAGAAGATTTATGTCGAATACGACGTGAATTGATGATTATTGACACATTCTTTATTCTTACACATGAACAGATTTAAGTGTACAAAATATAGTGACCAATATCAAAACTACAAAGGTAATGTCGGACTGGTTCGGTGTCCCAGTTAGAATTCAACATTAAATGTCATCGACAAAGGTATAAAGAAGGAATTGCTTAGTAGCAACTGATAACATATCACCAAAATTGTTATAGATTGATAGTATTACATCAATATCGAATCCAATTATTAGTGAAGAGTGATTGTCTGATTATATTACAACCGAGTAAAAAGAGAGATTGTTAATCAAATATGGCCAACTTGAATATGTGTGAGAACTGGCGTGGTATCAGACAATATTATTAATTTTAGAAGTATTATTAGTCCTGCTAACAAATCGGTCTAAATATGGTAGAAAAGGGAGCGAATTGGAGGTACTGATCAGAAATTGTGAACAATTTGAATTGTTCGTTGATACTACAACGTAGAACAATGTTCGAGATTATGACGATGATGATCTGAAACATTTACTCTAATCGTTATTCCAGTGGTATTAGCGGGAAGATAATTATATTCAAATGTGTCACAGTACAATTATTAATGCGAAGAAATATTTTTTAAAAAACATGTAAAATGCGATAAAATACTTGTACATGTTGTAATTTGATGTCTTAATAATGAATTATTTAATAATCAAAAAATAGAAAATCAATTTATCCATAAAATAAATTTGATAGTTTGACAATTGTAGTCTTTAAAAATAAAAATTTTGTTGTGAAAAAAAAAATTGAAACAGAAAAATTTAGATATGTCTTATAATCCGCAACGTGTGCGAAGTCAATATTATGGACCAAATTCAAGATTTTATGAACCACAATTTACTCCAAAAAATTTAAATATTATTCATGATAAACCATTCGTTGATAATCAATTGCCAATTAGATCACGCATACAACATTTTGAAAATATCCGTCATAATGATAATGCTAATAGATTGTATGATAATCGTAATGGTAGAATTACTCAAACTTCAAGATTTAATTCGCAAAATTATGAAATACCGAATAGATTAAGAGGTGCATATGATCCAAAAAAAATATTATATGCACCAAGTAGAATAAAGCAACGACCGAAACGAAATTTACCACAAAAAACTAATGTATCATCAATTAATCGACCATACGGTCCGTCAGCCAGATATTATAAAGATATTGAGACTGGTGAACTATTTCTAAAATTAAATTCAAATTCAAGCGGTGATGCCAAATTAGCGACTATTAATACGGCTAACGTTTATTACCGCCGTTCGCCGGCACCAGAACAAAATCCAGAAGAAAACTTCATACGTCGTGGACGATTACCAATTAGATATAAAATTTTAGAATATCAAAAGTATATACCCGATGAAGAATTATATTATGATGCTCAAGGTCAACCTTATTGGAAATAAATCGCACATGAAATAATTGAAATTGGCTAAAATAAGTGATTTTACGTAAATGTAAATATAGAACAAAAATAACGTAAATAAAGAAATGTAATTAAATTATTAATTGATAATGTCATAAGGTAAACCCATTGTCTAATAATCAAAATGACCGGATAGGCCCGTGGTTCTTGTTTCTTCTCAGTGCAGGGTTAAAAGTTGGAACTTGGAATCGATTATTCGAATTGAAGAGCATGTTGATTTTAGATCCGGCAGTGTCGAATAATTACTTGAATGGTAAACACCATTATATATGCTCTGTCCGTTGACTTTGCGCAATCGGTGTTTATCGTGACTCGCATTGCAAAATTTTGCATCGTGAAAAGCTTGGCGATGTTTTTTTATGTACTAATATGTATTAAACATTTAACTATGTTCCTACAGGTCTTAGATTGAACTATAAAGTCTGCGATGGAGTATAACCAATCGATTTGTAAATCTTGACTTTACCGACAACATGTTCAAATTGCCTATTTCCCAATTTAAATACTTGCGTGGCTTTTAAAATTTATAATACATTTAGCAGCATGTCATCTAATGAGCAAAACGGCATTCGCATATGTGTATCAGTGCATTAATTATACATATAAAGAGATGGCTTATTTAAAGAACTTAAATTAGTTCAACTACGAGTATACCTACGTATAGATCAATTTTAACGACAAACAATACATTATTGCTAGTTAGATGAATTTAAAAAAATTGACAAAATAACAAATTTTACTGTTTGAATCAATGTATGATGGTGGTAACGCATGGGAATTCCCCGTATATTTAAATGAAAATTTTACGTATTTTCCTTTATGCGATATATACATCGAAAAAACCGTTTTTCTGCTTACGAAAGGTTAGTTTTGTGTCGCATTTTTCTGCGCTGTTACATTATGTAAATTAAATCAACAGGACAAAAACAGAAAAAAAAAGTATAGAAAATAAAAAGTATGCGTTGTCATATGAAAATGAAACCATAACTAAAAAAGGAAAGCGTTAAAAATAACATTTTATTTTTTTGTTTGTTTTTTTTTTTACTTTCACTATAAATGATTGTAAATGATTGATTAATGATTTATTATATGAGTTTTCAGCCTTTTCCTTCGAGTATGGTGGTTTTTACCATTATAAACGGAAAGAAAACAGAAAAGGAATATGGAAAAGAAAATAGGGAAAGGTTTATTTATATACAAAAATAGTTTGACTAGATGGTTAGTATAATAAACAATCTATATACACAAGCATACTATTTATATATTAAAGTACTGGACCTATAAAGTAAATAATATAAATTTGTATCTAAATATAACTTTCGTGTGAAACTTTATATATATTTATGTACATATATTGATTAACAGTAAAAAAAAAATCGAAAAAAACTTCACTTTTCATTAAAGAAAATTACATTTGAATTACTAATATACGACTATGGTCGACGGACATTCTATTGCCTTGATTTTCGGTGTATACGAGCGAGGCTACAGAGTAATAAATGTCAATACTAGAGGATACCATTAGTAAAACTTTAATTTTCGATCATGAGATAGGATAAACTCGTGTAAATTGAAAGTACTTACGTAAAGTGTTGTAATGAACGCGAGAGACTCACGTAATGTTACTGTGCACAATAGTGGCCTTATTCAACTATTATGCGCTTTGCTTAAACTGCTAAAACAAACATTTTCTATATTTTATTTATTAACTTTAAAGAATTTAATAAAAACTTATGGCTTGGTTAATACACCCATTCCGTGATTGATGGGTGTTTCTAGGCGAATATGACCGGCCACCATATTCTAGATAAAATCTAGAGCGAATGAAGATCATGCCACATTGCGAGTGTACCTTCATTACCAAAGCAAAAGTCTACGTAATTATTGTTGCCAATTCAATGATAGCTGAAAGAAATCATGGGCGACATATAAAAATATGTTCGACTACGAGTTACGCAGTTAAAGTCGTTGTTAGAAGCATCTCAATTCAGTTCAGAAAACATTGCTATTGTATATAAAACATAAGGTCTATAATTGAGCACGACTGACACATTTGGGTCGGCGTTCCTGTGACCACCTTTGTCACAATTCGAAGGCAAATCTTTTTGACTTTTATGTCGAATGAATTTGTCACCAATCACTTTAGCATATGAGTTATGTGGGTACAATGTCTCTTTGCGATTTATATTAGAATGAAATTGAAGAAAACAAATGGGGCTAGATTAAGAACATCGATATATTAGAATGAAATGCAGGTGTAGTGAAAATACATTAAAGTGTAGGTAGGCCTGCAACCAGATGAACTTATAATATTAAGCAACATAAAAAATAACTGAATTCAGTAGCCACAAAAATAGATACCGTTTGAAAGGGCTGTAGAGAAGGCCTATATTGAGCAGTAGACTCGTGGAAGGTGAATTGATGATGAACTTTGTCGTTCATCAGTCCTACCAGCACCGTTGGTTGATTCATTGGTTGTAATACTATGCATATTAAATGATTTTTATTATCATTACTCAATAATTGAATTTGCTTATTATCACGCGTATCAACAACTCAATGAAGCGCCTATACGAGCATACGACTCGATACCAAAATAATTATAAATAGACCCTTATGGGTATTTACATCAATCATTAAAAATTACCTTAAAAAACATACAAATCAATTGAATTATAAAAATGGAAATAGGGAAAAAACACATGTTATAATTTTCATTTTATATATTTTTATTTATTCATACGAAAATACATACTCGTAGCTTTCGATTTAATTCACATAATAAAACCATTTATATAACAATCTTATATATGAATTTTCACAATTTTCCATAGTAAAATTCAAATAGAAAATTAACTTGAATATATAATGAACTACGAGTACAAACAGTATTTTATATCGTAATGTCACGCAACGTGATTTTAGTCCATCTAAATCAGGTTCAATTTAAACCTCAATTGAATCCATGATATTAAAGTCAAAGAGAAGGTTTACTTAAAACCTTCCAGCAAATTACAATAAATAATGAAAACGTTCATGAAATTGTGAAAATCAACGGTCGACGCCGATAACATATCACCCGCCTCGGATGGCATTGCACAATTGGATCTCAGTTTATTAAAACAATTCTTTAGTGAATGGTGTTTCCCCTTTTAATGTTTAAAACATAAAATAACTTTTTATTGGCTCATAACGACGGAGGAGAAAGATGTGACTGACTAAACACATCCCCAGAGAGGTAGTTACACAGACACAGAAGTACGCGACAGAAACGTGCCTCGAAATTAAATCGTGCGACCAAACATAAATTCAATAGAATTCGAGTGTTACAACCCAGCAAGTCATGTATTAAGTGGAAATAATCGAGTAGTGGGCATAATACTGACAATTTCAGGAGAACAGTTGACATAATAATATATATAGCAGATTAATAGCGCCGCCACATATGCTGAAGAGAATATCTATGGCCGGTGATTCCTATAATCCGAAAGGCTCGCCCTTGAATTCTGTCTATATATAGTTAGAATTAAGCACAGTATAATCTACTAGTATGTTTCTTGTGATGATAAGAAAAAACAATAAATACACATAAAAAGTCAGTAAAATATGGACATGAAAGGAAATTGTTGTCCAAAATTTGGAAAATTTCTTATATGAACACAACTATACTTGCTGCCTGCTATAATAACATATAGTAATGTATAGAGGAAAATTTATGGAAATGGAATCATACCCGCACCACCATTCCTTATAATATACCCATCTAAAATGAAAAAAAAATAATACTTTTCAAATGTTTCACCCCATTCTACTATACAAATTTACGTCCATCGATTCGAGGATATTTTTAGAAAGCGTATACATTTTCTTTTTGGGTGGTTTATTCTCAAGGTCTTTTCGATACCTTCCGTCTGCCCATTCCCAGATGAAGCAAAATATTTTCTGTACTTTCCAGTATAATACATTGTATTATTATTATA
>JANSTX010033954.1:0-13774 GCA_027564355.1 Penthetria funebris | reverse complement strand
ACATATATAAAGATATTCTTAAATATTTTTCAACTGATTTATTACGATTTAGGCGGATCAAATTCGATTTTAAAAGAAGTATTTTGTGGACCAGAATGCAAAAGAAAAAAAAACGATTAGTTTCTTATTTTTTTTAATAATTTAATTTTCATTTTCAGGTGGTTTTAGTTCAAGGGCATTACTTGTCGTTTCTACCACTTTGTAGTCGAAATGAACCTGTATTTTTAGCAACATGTACACCAATAGCTATGCCAGAAACAAGGGAATGTGTTGTCCAGGGTGCAACTAATGTTTTCACAACAATACATTCAATGGACATGAAAATTGTTCATATTGATAAAAAGTGAGTGGGATTGATAAAATATTTCTTAACAATTTTCTAATAGTTTCTAGTAGTTTTTTAAATTTATTTATTCTTATCTAACTTCCATATATTCATTGAATTAATCTGGCATATGCATGATATGAATAGTAGATTGCAACCTATTTGAAATCGCATAAACATACAACTGCCTGAAGGGAAGGTGTAGCTCAATATTATCATCATATATACCTATATTTTCTATAGATATTATAATATATTAGTAATGTTGATACACTTTGACTAATCGATTGAAATTTAAAACAAAAAAAAATTATTAAAAAACGCTTTTGATATTACCGCATAAAATATAATAATATTTTATATGTAGATGAGATATTACACAAAATGATTGTTGTAGGCTTCGCATTGTATAAGTACGTTCCGATATTTTGTATATTGAAAATATTTCTTTAATGGATAATTTAGTTATCGATGGTTTCTTTTTATCTTCTGATTTTTATTTTCTTTTCATCGAAATTATAAAAATATTGCGATATTAACAATAATAAAAAAAAAAATATCGACAAAAAATTGGTCTGTCATAACTGTTACTTTACATATCATAGATTGAGCTGATCTTCTTATTATAATGATCATAATTCAATGAAGTATAAAGATCCCGCATTATCTCAGCACTTTTAATAGTATTTCAATTAAAAACTTTACTATTTTTTTTTTTTTAAATTGTAAATATACGTAATATACGTATGTGTATCGTAATTTTTTTTAAAGATCTTCAAAGTTTATGGATATTCGGTAGCTACTTACGCTATTCAATAAACTCCTTTTAATTAATTTAAAAAAAAAAAAACTGGCTTGTCATGGTTTTTTTTCCTTCTTATGATAAAGAAACCTTACCTTCTCTATAGTAGCTGAAAGATCTTTTCAATTTTAAACTATTTTTTAATATTTGTTTACATTATTATTTTAACCACATTGATGTTTTAAAAAACTATAGCTATTCTTAAAATTATAGATCATATGATGAAAACTACTATTATATGTTTAGGTATTCAATAATCTTCAAAGCATTCATGAATTTTACCAAATTTTGCTATTTTCTATTTTATTTTAATATTTTGTTAAACTATTTTTTAATACATTGGATCTGTCTAACCTTTAGTGTCAACGATCGACAATTAAAATTTCATTAAACTAAGTATTTCTCTGTATTAATTTTGTTGCATTTGTTCGATGCAATATTATTACATTAACAATATGACCAACGAAAATAATATACCACGAGCAATATGGTATATGCACAACACACATATATGTTAGTCATAATATAGGAAAAAATAGACTAATATTGCATTTAAATGAAAACTTATTAAGTATTGGCGGAGTAATAACAGGATAGTTTCTTCATAATCTGAGAAACCACTTCCATGGACAATTACGTATAATTTATATGTCAAATTCAAATTGGAAGTAATTGTTTACATCAAAGCTAATTGCATTGTATATTATATATTTGACGAAAACTCCGCAGAAATTTACTCCACCGATGAGTCTTTCATATTTTATCTACAACTGAAGACATTTTACATTTAATTTATTTTTGCTATTGATTTACGGTTGTCATTACAGAATAGTTCAGATACATCTATCCGCAACAGTTTCCGAACAACAGCAACTTTATTTTACCTGACACTAAATGAATTTATACACATCGGCGAATGATCATAATGTTAACAAGTTGTGATAATCTATCGATGATGTTATGTATAAATTGTAATTATTAGAAAAGATCCTAATTTTCAAATGTTTTCATTCATCCAAAACTTTGTGATTGTCTACATTTCATTAAATGATTAACTCATAAAATATAAAAGTTAATAATCTTTTAATTAAAAAATTTGTTTCCAATTTATTTTCAGTGGTGAATTTCACTTGGGTTATTCAAGAAATGAAGTTCAAGGAATATCTTGGTATCAACTTTTACACTGGGATAGCACAAGAGAAGCACAAAATAAACATAGATTAAGTGAGTAGAAATATGTTTAAATTTAATTTAGTAACTATGAAAATTTATAAATACTACGAAAACTACTCAACATCTTAACTTGTATACCATAAAGCCGCATAGCTTGTTTAGGACATTTATTTCCGCCGTTAAATTTACCATCCTTCAGTTTTATTTTATTTTTTTAATATATCCATTAGTGTAGTGCCTGAAAAATATTTACTGAAAATATTCCATTTATGAATTATGAAGGCATTATTGCAAACAGTCCTATTTTTGGTGGCAAAATCTTGTTCAATATTTATTCGTTTTAGTCACCTAATAAACCAGTAGAATGATTCTGCAGAAGCGTATCTAGTGTATATTAGACATTTACACAGCGTTAAAGTGAGTAGTAATAATATTTACCGGGTAGTTTTCTCCTGTATAAGATAATTTGTTTTATTGCTTGTAGCACATGTTTTGCATATCAAACAAGGAATTGATATTAATTATCTTAATTGTGAATTTGCATACTACTGAAGTCTCAAATGTTTAACTGATTAACTATACATATTATTAGAAATTAGTGGAGTGCAAGAGACTGTTTGCAAATTTAATCGGACTATTTACCTAAAAAATCTTTAATCAAAAATCATTTATAGGCGATTTAAAATTTAACTTCAGCCTCACTTAACATAACAAATAAAAACTAAAGCATAAAAATCTAATTAATTGAAACTATTATATTATTTTTTCTTACAGTAACACAGTCTGAACAAGATCGCTCTTGTATACTATTAGTGCAAATGCAAAGAAGACAAGGCGATTTTCTTTGGATACATGTGGTACTTCAAGTTAGGGATAGTCAGGATTCAAGTCAACAACCTGTTATTGTTTGCACTAATCAAGTTTTAAGGTACATATTTAATAATTTATTATTTTTTAGATATAATGTTACATAAATTATTTATTTTTAATTATTGACAATATCTGAGAATTGAATTTTATCATCGCAATGTGTTAGAAAAAACTTGATTACAGTTATTATTAATTATCCGATTAATCGTGACCGCCAATCATTAAAAGTTACTCGACCCATAACTACCTCGTGACACTGGTAACTCGATCACGATATATGTCAGTAATACCGTGTGATCGAAGATAAACAGATGGTGTTGATGTTGAATTGAAAATTCATCTTCACAACAAACTAGGTAGCTGGCACCCATAGTAAAAAAAAAACTTTCCAAATATTAAAAGATTTTTGACTCGTCTATTATTGTATTATCGACTACAATGCGGCATGTTATCCACGTACTAATCTTCATTAGTCTTATTTTTAGGCCGGCCTGCGATTTATATCTCGATAGTTGTTCCAGTTTCAGCTCTGTTTGTGCCAATTTCGAAGTAAAATATTCTCTGATTATATTTATATTAAATTGAACATGATGTTATGTAGCACAATTCGTTCAGCTTTGATATCAGGTGATAGGTCTTGGTCATGGTATTTAATTTTGCAACGTGTGGTTAAGTTTGTATTTTATATTTTTTCCTACTCAGTACTAAATTCTACTTGCTCTACTTGATTATTTGTGTAATCGGTAGTGATGTTCACAAAGTGACGTCGTAGATTGTTTGAAATTGAATATTGTACAACTAATCACTAGATTCTAATTGTTATTCATGTCCATGTCCATGAAAAGCTCACCATTTTAGTTCATATTAATCATACCGTCCAAACCCATTTCAGATTTTCAATTAATATTGCGTCTTACAATCAAATAGTAATATATGATTGTTTTTAATTCCATTAGAAAACGGTTTTGCCCGTATCTGTAGTTTCTTCCATTTAAATTCCTTAACTATAATGTCAATAAATCTCGTTTAAAATTCCCATCAATAGTTTTTACTTTTATTTTGATTTTTTTTTATCAGAATTTGAGAATTTATAAAATTTGTTGTGATGTGAAGAAATTCTTCAAATCTTTTAAATATTTCAGTTCACAGGAACAGAATACATACTTCTAGATGATCGGTATCCGTATATCTGTAGTGATTTTTACAATTACGATCGAATTTAGCATGTAAAAGTTAATACGTTATGGGTTTAATGTATAAATCAAGAAATTCACTAATATAGCACTGGATCGCAATATAACCTAAGTACTAGTAATGAAAATTAAATGTGTAGTTTGTTTATAAAATATTTGTTAAAATATGTTGTATATAATAATTTGTCTAATCTATTCAATGTTTATTCATACCATTTGGAAGAAAATAGGCACAAAATAATCTTTACTAGTTCATATTATTATATGTTAAACTACATTCAGAAAATATAGCATCTAATATAATGATCTTATGGGCGATCTTCTTTATTTATTTGCATTTATATTGATGTGCTTAAAATAAATAATACATAGTACTCGTACGTTGATTAGGGAAGATTTATAATAAAATTCAGATGAAAGAATGATGGATGTTTGAAATGATTATAGGATGGATATGAATTTGACATGCAATATCGCAAAAGAAGAGTGTACAGAACAAATTGCAATAAACTTTCATTTTTTTACTTCTATATGTTAACTTATATTTGTATTTATTTCTTTATAAAGTAAATATAATTCTCTCACGTTTTACACATTCATTTGCTCTGAAATATTGTACGACCTTTTGTAAACTGTTATACAAATAAATGGTCTTATGGGTATCATAAACCTTAACATTGCCCATTTATAATAGAGTAATAATAATCAATTAAATGTATAATTTAGAGGTAAAAGGGAAGAATGAATATGTAATTAATTGTATTTCTATATTATTTATAGTTCTTTTTACATTCTTTATTATACCAATTATAAATGGAGTTGCTTTATCATTTTACTTACTTGGGAATGTCCATCTCTGTGCTGTAGAATTTCATTGAATTTGCATCTATAATTAAGTTTTTGATAACATATACAATAAATAGTATGCACACAACAATTAGTCTAGAAAAACATGAAAACTCGCGCTATTACAAGGATGTCAGAATCGCTTTTAATTGCAAAAGATGCGCAACGACTTTCGACATATTTCATCCTCAGACACGAAAACTCTATCTATTACCGTTTCCGGGATATTTGCATCTCAAATAAAATACATTTTCTAAAGATTATGATCTCCTGATACAAATCCACAAACCTATGAAATGTACCAATGTTTTTCATCTAAAACAAAAATTGATTATGGTGTAATCGGTACATGACGTAGTAATACCTTATACATTTTATACATATATGCCAGATGTTCTGCTATAACAATTAGTCTAAAAAAAGAAAAAACTCATGCTATTACAAAGTTGTCATCGCCGCTTTTAAATGCAAAAGATGCGTAACGACTTTCTACATATTGCATCCTCAGACCCGAAAACTCTAACTATTATCATTTCCGAGATATTTGCATTTTAAATAAAACACATCTTCTAAGGATTATTATCTCCTAATACAAATCCAAAATCCTATGAAATGTACCAACGGTTTTCATCAAAAACAAAAATTGTAATTTCTCGTAAACGGTTAGAGATAGATATGTGGTGTAAACGGTAAATGACGTAGTAATGTCTAATACATTTTATACACATATGCCAGTAATTCTGCTACATCAATTAGTCTAATGAAATGCAAAAGTTTGTGCAATTGCAAGAATTTTAGCATCTGTTTTAATTACAAAAGATGCGTAACGACTTTCTTTTTCTTTTTTTTTTTTTTTATACTAAAGTTATTCTTTAGGGAGTGGATACCCTTTAATGTTCATAACACAAAATAACTTTTCTACATATTTCATCGGCAGACACGAAAACTCTATCTATTACCGTTGCCGAGATATTTGCATTTTAAATAAAATACATCTTCTAAAGATTATGATCTCCTAATACAAATCCAAAAATGTACCAACGTTTTTCATCAAAAACAAAAATTGCAATTTCTCGTAAACGGTTAAGAGATAGAGATATGGTGTAAATGTGTAAATGTGTAAATGACATGGTAATGCCTACTACATTTTATACATTATATTCTACTATAACAATTAGTCTAAAAAAAAGAAAAAACTCATGTTTTTAACAAAGTTGTTATCGCCGCTTTCAAATGCAAAAGATGCTTAACAATAATTTCTCGTAAACGGTTAGAAATAGAGATAAGGTGTAAACGGAAAATGACGTAGTAATGTCTAATACATTTTATACACATATGCCAGTAATTCTGCTACATCAATTAGTCTAAACAAATGCAAAAGCTTGTGCAATTACAAGGATTTTAGCATCGGTTTTAATTGAATTAGATGCGTAACGACTTTCTACATATTTCATCCTCAGACATGAAAACTCTATCTACTACCGTTTCCGAGATATTTGCATTTTAAATTAAATACATCAAACTGCAAAACACATTCGATCTATGTCTTCAGTGAATCACAACTTCTATTTGATGTATGCGCCTTATCTTATGTTTAAATCACCTTTATGACAGACTTAACTCCGACTGACAGTACCGAATTTAATTTGAATAAAAATATTATCAATCGGTATTTTTACTATACAAGAGAGTACTAAAGATATGCAGGTCATAAAGGGTAATGAAATTAAATACAAAATAATTTCCCAAAAATGTAATACAGAGCCAGACCTACTGTCATATATGATAATATAGTATTTAACTTCGGTTGAATATTGTTAAATTATTTTTAAATCAACTTTAAGTAGAAATTGACAGTGAATTGAAAATGCTTCGATTTCTAATGCATGGATAAATGATAATTTCAAAATAAATTGCAATATCTATTAGAGGAACACCGCTTTTATGAGACTATTAGACACATTATCAAAAATATGATATTTCAATTTTGTGTGTCAATCTGAATATTACTTTTACACATAAAGTTGCAACGCATACTGCAACTCGGATATACATATATAGCTACAACTCAAAACATCTTAGTTGAACGCAAAAATATGTTGCAGACATTCCATCAAGGATGAATTGTCTGCTACATGGATATATTATTTGTATAGAATATAAACATTCTATACGAATATTAAGGTCAACCATTGGAATCCATTATTTGTACAGAATTAAACATTCTGTACAAATGATAGAATTAAGTGGTTGAGTTTGCTATTCGTATGGAATTCAATAATTCTATACAAATAATAAATCCATACAATTTAAAATTAAATGTACAATAAATAGTTATATAGGAATTTAATTTTAAGAAAAAATAAAAATTTTGTCAGTCAAATTTTATCGTTCGACAAATACGTAACAAATATAATTACAAATAAAAATATAAGTAAAAATAATTATAATTCATAATTTGTAAAAGAATAGTTTATGTATTTTAATTTTCAATATAAATAATATTTTTTTGAATAAACGTTCACGTTAACAAATATATGACGGGACACTTGCTTGTTTTGGTGGTAATTAATGACATAATAATTTTTATTTTGACCTTTGAAATATCTGTATTTCTGAAATAGTCAATATGAAAAAATTGATAAAGAACCGCAATGCCAAAAAGCATATTCTAAAAGAAAATATGTTTGTGAATTATAAGGACAATTTTTCTGAAAAGAAGTCTAACGTCTGACGTATATTGTCTCAAATCATATTTATCATACGTCTCAGTGTACGGATCCGATCCAATTCTACTTTCTTTGTTTCGCAAATTCTGTTCATTGCCTCCGGAACTGCCAGTGTCCACAATTTTTTATTTGATATTATGAGTTTTACCCTTTAGCCTTCCATCAAATTTCGTTCAATAATTACCTCTTTAATTCTTGAGTCAGCTATGTCAGTTTCATCGATTCAAGTATTGTTCTAAAACGTTCCAGGTTCCAAATCGTTTTCTTTTCGGCAAATTTAAACGTGTTTTAGATTGATGTTCGTATATTAAACTACGTTTCCGATGGCTACCACCTTGAAGAATTGCATACTTTTGATCTGTATTTACAATTTACTTTTGTAGTAACTGCCAACCCATATATTACCGGCATAAGGGTAACGTCAAAAAAAAAAACATGCCTGCTATAAGATTTTACAGTATAATAATAAAAACCGCAGATCATATGCATAAATTTGAGCGGCATTCCATCATTTGAAAAAATTATCCATGATTTTACATCTAACCTATTGAGTATAGTCTTGCATAAATCCATAGACACCTAATTTTTTGTAATGTTCTTTTTAGTGCTTATCAGATTCCATGATTTAATATATATTATAATCCAATACACCATATGGAGATAAAATGGGGTTAAATATACTATCGATATTTGTCGGTAACGCCATTTGTTAACGAAATTAAAACATAATACTAGTAGTTGCATCAGCTATCCGTTAAAGGATTTAAATATATTATCTTAATTCATATTCTTATGAGATTATGTTACTTTATATATTAAAACTACTACAACCTATGAGACTGCAATTAAATTGTAAAAAGATAATCAAACTATCGTCAACCACAAATTGATTTTTAGTTTTTTAATTCAGTGGTCAACGCCACAGGTATCATTTCTGCCTCGGTTTGCCATTCCATTATGTGATCAACAATAATTTTTTAAACAATGCAATATTCATATTTTATGACCATATATTTAAATCTAAAATATGTTGTCATAATAACCATTTTATAAAAACAGTTTCTTTTGTTCACTAAATATAATTTTTCATTCGATAACTGCAAGGTTAAAGTTCAGAAACTAAAGCAGACTTAATAGAAAATGGAATCCAATGTTTATAATATGGTAAAATATAAATGAACAAAATTTTTAAATACCAAAAAGGAATTAAAATGAATAAAAAAAGAATGGAATTAAAATAAAAAAAATCAAGTCAAGAATTTCACATACGTATTTAAAATCTTCTGCAGATGAACAAGACTACCACACGCGTCTGATTGCTGTTGTGCAATATGAGATTTTGACTTAAGACTTTGTTGTTCCCTATAATATTCATACAATATTGGCGGTCTTATATATGTTATTTATGTGAGAACCTGGACGATATTTCGATTTTTTTCCCTTCCATTTATTTAAGTTTAAGTTTATTTATTTTTTCGTATACTTTGTCTTTATTTATCTGCACAATTGAAAATTCACCTATAAAACATTCTTTAACATTGAAAAATATATTACAATCGACTTAAAAAACTATAGCCAATATAAAACAACATTTAAGAAAATTATTGAATTATTAGTTTATTCAAGCAATTTTATCGATTATGTAAAATGAATATAGAAATAATTTTCAAAATGATTTATTTAGTATATGTGTAATAATTTACTTTACGAGATAAATAACAGAAAAAAATATTATAAATAATTCTTTTTTTTTCAGTGACCGTGAGGCATCTGTAATGTTAGCAAATGCATGGCTTTATCATTATTATTCGGTACAATCAAAAATTCAATTTGGTTTACCATATGAAGGACCAGCCAGAGTACCGCAAACAACATCCTACTATCATCATCATCATCATCCAAACACTCATCAACACCCTCATCATCATTCACCAACATTACAAAGTAGTTTATCTCATCCTTATATAACATCACATATGCCCTATGGTTATCATTCACCAATTGGTATACCAACACATCAAGGTTCACCGGGTCTAATAAATCACCATCAAAATGGATCAACGACTGCACCACAAATTGGTCATCATAATTCCAGTATGATATCAAATAATGAACATTACCGTCCATATACAACATATCGAATTGATACACAACCAGTTGATTATAGTCAGTCTCCATTACATAATAATAATAATGATAATAATAATAATAATAATAATAATAATAATAATAGTAACAATAATATTAGTAATAATAATAGTAACAATAATGATAATAACCAAATAGAATCGAGATGCAATAGTGCAAATAGTTCGAGCAGTGGTAGTAATCAAATTTTATCACCACCAAGCAAGCGAAAAGCAATAGCACGTTTAGAACCATTATACATACCTGATAATTTACAGGAAACGTCATCAGATACATCAATATTAGAATTACACTCACAAAATACACAAATTAGTGATGGCAATACAATATTATTAACAACTGTTATACCATCAACACGACACAGATTGTATACAAAAAGTATGCCATCTGATCCCACACCAGATTTAATTGATCAATGGAATCCTAGTCCTCCGTGGTCGGAGACAGCACAAAAAGTACCTGATATTATACAACAGGAACTAAGTCCATACATGACAACAACACCACCGACTCCAAATAGTGCACCACCACCACAAAGTGTTCACGGTCCGGCATTTTCATTTGATTGGATGCCAGAACAATTTGTACCAATTATGGATTATGGACCGTGTGTACCATGTCTAACACAAGATGGTATATCTGTATCAATGCCAGTTGTACCTATGCAATTACAAATGACTCATTGGCCTTCTGATCATCGATTATTAAGTATTCAATCAACGGAATATATGACTGATGAGGAGACAAATGGTAAGTGTAACACTTATTATATTGTATGAGATTTAAAATTTTTATAAAGCTTTTATAATAAGACAAAATGTTGCATATAATTACGTATAGTTTGTGTGTTAGGTAGTTGGAAAATTTACTTATAGATTTATTTATTTTCAATTGGTGACAATTTCTTATTATTATCCTTTTTGGATACGTTATAGTTAACAATTCTTTTTTAAACTAAAAAATATATTGTTCGAATTTGGAAATTTAGGGATAATCGCACGATTCGAACTAAGTAAATATACATTGATAATACAAAACCATATTATTTAAAGTCATTAATAAATGATCGAATGCTGACAAATTAAATGAACTATAATAATAATAATACCACGGTGTGCTTAACGTGACAAAAAGTGCTGCTGGACTGTTTCCTTAGGGGTTGCGGAAAATACTTCAGTCCGTTTAACATTACTATTATATATTTAAGTCATATATAATACATCTAATGGAGCATGACTTCCATGTATGGGCTGGCACTCCAGGGACCACACTTTCTCGACATAATTCACAAAAGCCAGCTTTTTGACTTATAGTTGACTTGTCACTGACCAAATTGACTCAATTCAGCAATGACGCAATGTGGGTGCGTTAACTTTACTGTATAGATAATTCCATGGTGATTGCATTACTGAGATCGCCAATATCTTGTCCACTCTTCGGGTATTTTCACTAAATACACTAGACTGGCTCAATCGTCACACTCGTATTTTGTCAAAATTTCTTATGGTCGTACAGTCAAATTCAGGGGTATATTCATTTTGTGTAATCTCGTTTGCGGAAACTTTTGCGTGAAAAAGTGTTTTCGATAATAGATTGTTCTCAAAAATTTTATTAAATTATTTTCTGCATGAGCATTAAAGGATAGTCAATCTCTGAAAAATGGTCTTGTTATAATTAATAAAAAAACTCAATAATCCATTATTTAAGTGATAATAATAGTTAACCAGTAATTTATTGAACAATTTAACAATCTCAGCAATTACGTTGTACACACCTTTATTTTAGGTACGCCAGCCGTTTTTCCGTTGTAGAAACCTTCACTTTAATATCACTCATTATAATTATTTTGTCGTTAGATGAAAAGTCTTCATTGAATAACTCATTTTCTTACCGTGGTTCATTTACACCCGGGTCAAAAGTAAATCAATGAGCCCGTTGGTCCTTACTCTTACCAATATATATGAGAACATACTCATTGTGTCTATTTGTGTCATTTCCTTTCTTTCACGTTTCAGATAAAGCACAAAAATCAATCTCAAGCCAACTGTCCACTATAGATTTTTTTCTGTAAAGTGTAGTGCGTAAAGTGTAAAGATTTTACCTACAGTGTGTACACTATAGAGCGTCTCTACCATTCTCCCGAACTCTGTAACTCTGCAATTTTGATGACAGCTCTACCATGCTATTTTCAGACTGTGTACACTTAAGCGTAATTTTTTATTACTGTAGAGAGACGTATGGAAAAGTTGATCGGTTTTGATATTTTATTTCGTGTTTTCTTTGATGTTGATGCCATTTTTCCCGATAAAATGCAGATTTTACTTAATTAAATTGATTTCATTTTTATTTTATTAATATTATTATTACTATTTATTTATATTAATTAAAATATATTAATTATAATATTAATATTATTTTATTTAAATTTGTTTTTTTTTAATATGTCAAGGCACATGAAAAAAAAAAACAAAAACTGACAACCACTACTATTGTAGAGAAAAAACTTATCATACATGATTAGCAAAGCTAGAACTTTCACGTAGAGTGTGAGAAGAGCGCTTATGTAGAGTTATAGTGGGTGTATACACTGCTCTACGCGTCATTACGCGTAAGTTTTCTCTACCTATACAAAAAAAAATCTATAGTCGACACGAGGCTTTATGATGTTTGATTTCCATTAAAATTACTTGACTTTTATTGCTAAACGATGTTAAATTCCAATAAGCAAATCGCAATATATTCTTTTTCCTCGGCCCGTTTTCGTGCCGAGTCGTAGTTGTGTAAATCGAGACAGTCTGCTAAATTAACCACCGATTTTACGACATTTGAAGTCATTTCCAAGTTCTGACTATCGTGAACTAACGTGAGCTATTTGTATTGTCGCTCATGTTTGGCAATCTAACATTTTGGCTGCGGTTATTTAATAGCGCCTCATACTCGCTATGTCATCATACTATCAGTGAACTCTGGATTTGAGTGATCACTGCTGCTATACAATAATTCCCCAGAGATCTTTCTACATGACCGTTGATTGTCCGCTCCTTTTTGAGTAACCCCCATATTCCACATATAAGGGATGTTCCACCATTCGTAACATGTGGACGCGTCCAGTTGTAATCAACTTTGCATCTTCTGAAATATAAATACTAAACAAATGAAATATGTAATAAAATCATAATATGAAAATGCTTTTCTTTTATAATATGCAAATATATGACATATGAACATATACGTTATATTACATCCCCTATCAAGTAAGACATCGTTTTTTATTTACTATTTTATAAATTTCTATAAAAAATGTATAAACTAAACAACCAAATGTATTTTCATCCAATGATGTTTTAGAAAAATAATTTAATATTTTCATTTTAATACAAAAAAGTATGTGTTTTATTATGTTTACTTTATTATTCTACAAATTGGTTTTTAATTAAATTCTAATCCAAAAGATTAATTATCTATTATATTATGGTAACCTATAACATAGTCTATTGCACATAATACACCCTAAAATGGCTTATGATCTGCTTTTTAGAAAACTCTTCAACTTATTTCAATTTCAAATAATATTAAAATCTTGGTAGTAATTAAAAGGCCCAATTTTTTTTTTAAATAATTCAAAACAAAACATTTTACTCGTCTCTACATTTTTACGTTTTGTTTTAAAAAAAATTTTTTTTTTATT
>JANSTX010033943.1:0-13774 GCA_027564355.1 Penthetria funebris | reverse complement strand
AATCCAAGGTAATAAAATATTTATGTATGAACATAACCTTACACAAAATTCTTGTCTGTGCCTAAGTTTGTATGGTGGATAGGTTTCTGCATGGTGTATACCACAATAAAAAAATTCAAATACAAAATTGTATGCATTTTTCATTGATTTTTAAGAAAATTTTAAATTGCAGCATCATATTATCAATTCATTTTAAAAACAAACGTATATCAACAATTGACTCACGATGCCAATAAGCCACAAAATATAAAATTGTGGTTTATAGGTTATAATTGTGTTTTAGTATTTGTTCATGCAAAATACCTAAATCAAATGTTAATTTCATTAATAAATCTCTAAATACAATTAATAGAAATTGAACATTGAGTTCAATATGGAGTTACATTTTCTTAAAATGTGTATGTGCCTACTTCACTGCAAATAATTTTTTATAAAGAAATTAACATGGCTATGCACATTTAGGAGATGGTATCATCATTTGCGTTAAATTATATAAATTATTCACTTGTTATATAACAGACGTTGACTGAGTCAATTTGCTGATATTACATTAGGTATATAACAAAAATATTATAATTGCATTAGGACCACAATTAGACGCATTCTTCTAGATGATAGCTAGTTAAGTTTTTGATCAAAATGGTGTCTTGAATTTCACTCAATGTCGAGAATACTTTATTTTCCCTTAAGAATTCCAAGAGGTTGCAAAATGCATTATTGTTTTGTGAACATATTGCCAAATTTCTTGCGTCTTAAAGCCGTAGTTAATCGGCAGCCCTTGACTTGCGATACCCAATTCTTTCTATTGATATTTACGTATTTTTGTCGCTAAAAATAGATATTGATACGCAATTCATGAATTGCCAAGGTAGCATATAAAATATAATTTAATTCACACAATTTTTGTATATAAATATTTAAAATAAAAATAAAAAAAATCATACTTTTTCTTCTTTGAAATAATGATATCATCTGCATTAATTTTAATCACATATTTTTCAAAAAGAAAAGAAAATATTACGTAACTTTACTTGAAATTCATATTAACAATGATGTAGTAACGAAAATGGTCAACCCTATCATTTTAAAATAGACAGAGCTCAGTACGATATTATTCTATTATTTCTAATTTGGACATAATTTTAAATGGTGAACTCAAATAACTATAGTTGAAATTTATCGGCAAATATAGGATTATTATTATTCGATCTGGATAATATAATATTTATTTTTCTAAATAGTAATTATCATACTAATAAGAACTGTGATTTTAGAATCTGAAATTTACAGTAAATTAATTTTATTTAATTAATATTTCTTTTTAATCTAATTCATCTGGACCTTAACTCCACTCGGGAGCTTAGGATGTTAACAAACAACATGAATTGTTGTATGGTGAATCCAATTCCACTTTCTTCGGTTGACTTTTATTAATCGACTCCAGATCTGTTAGTCTCCATATAGAATGACAAAGAACAATGAGTTTTAAAAATGCGCAACTCACAAAAGTACTCTATTCATCTTTCTGTTTGCTGAATCTTATTTCAGCAAACCTTCCCTATATTAAATTGAATTGAATTTCGAAAGCACTGTCCGGTTAGTTTTTTTTCTTTTCACACTAAAGTTATTCATTAGAAAGTGAATACCCTTTTAATGTTTAAAACACAAAATATGGTTCCATAGATGAGAAGTACGCGATTTTCGAGATTAAAATACTTCTTACATTGACGCAATAATCTAAGCTTTTTGGCCGCATTTTTGACCGCATTTTTGGCCACACACAATATGTGATCATTCCATAGTAGTTTTGAATTGATATACGTTCCGAAAGAGTTCAGACCCTAAGAATTGCGCAGCAAATCACCATCAAATTGTATAGTTGAATCCGGAGTATTTGACTTATTCGACAAAAACACAACTGCGTCTTAATCGCATTGAATATTACGAGCTTTCTCCGTCCATAATCAGCAATAAAAATCACTGTTTAGAGTATTGTCCATATCACCGCGAAGCGACCTGATGTTTTCAAAAAAGTTACGCCTATCCCAACGTGCACTTTTACTAATCTGTTTGTCCAGTTGACTATATTGTGTCTACAGATTCTGTTCCTAGTATCATTGTGTATTCTTTAATGCGGAAATATAGTACCACCAATCACAAGGTTAATGTTTTTGCACCTTTCCGCAAAGAGTTCTCCATTATTGTTCATATCACCTACTATTCTTACACATTTAACATTAGTCTTTTGCTGTGGTTATTATATCTGATATCGACTTCCAATAAACCGACTCCACTACTGTGATCCATTGGACCAGGTTTTCCGGTAAACAAAAAGGTTTTACCAGAGAATATATTTCTTTTCTCAGTTTCCTTTCCATCGAATCTCGTTCAACCCGTTCGACCCTCATTAATACTTGAGCTAGCTGCACCAAATGCGTCGGTTCCAGCATTGTTCTAACGTTCTAGGTTCCAAATCGTGTCCGTTTGCGTAAACCAAACGTCGTCATCCTGTTCCCATCCGATTCGAGACCATTAGTTGTAACTACTGCGTAGCGTTTAAAATGATTATTTATGTGAGATTAGTTTTTACATATACTCGTAATATGAATATTGCTTTTATTTAAAATTCTTAATGTTTATTTTAATTAATTATTATATTTATGCATGTACCAAATAGAAAAAAATCAATTATCTTTTAGTAATCTGTAAAAATATTTTATCTTTTGGTGTTAATATAATATTTGCACCATTAAAAGCGAAATCATTAGGATTCCCTTTAAAATCATAATTATACTTTTGTAACATTGTAATGATCCCAATTTTTGTTTGCAATTCTGCCAAACGCAATCCAATACATATACGCGGTCCATTTCCAAATGGAAAATATGGTAGTTCAGTGAAAATTCTATCACCACCATTTTCCGGATCAAAACGTTCTGGTTTGAATTTTTCTGGTTCAGGGAAATATTTTGGATCCATATGTAAACCAAGCAATGGTATCATAATTGGAATATCCTTTTCAATTATAATATCAGTTCCTGGAATTGTATATGGTTTTGTACATTCACGACTTAAAAACGCCAATGGTGGATACATCCGAAGAGTTTCTGTTTAAAATTGAAATTGTGTGTCTAAAAATTTATTGACATGAATATAATCCAATTAAAAAAAACTACATACCATCAATACACCAATCTAAATATTTCATATTAGAAACTGCCTCATATGTCATTTCACCATTGTGTAATCGAAGAATGCAATCAATTTCATTTTGTACCTTACGTTGAATATCGTGATGCTTGGCAATCTCATATAGACAAAATGTTATAGTTGCCGATGAAGTTTCAAATCCAGCAATAAGGAATAATAACGAATGTGATGTACACTCTTTTACGGAAAGTTTCATTGAATCATCATTCTTCAAAATTTTTGACATCCATTCATCGTCTAATTGTACATCACCTGTATTACGTATTTGAACTATTGACTGAAAAACATCTGGCCTTATAACATTATTCTTTTCTCTGTAATTTAGATTATCCTTGACAAAGGTTGTCATGAAGTTTTCAACATCACTATCAAACATTTTAATTTTGAAAATATTAAAAAATCCAGGCCACATAAAAAATAACATAAACCGTAGTCCATTTCGTATATTTGGTGCAAATATCTAATAAATATATAATTATATGAAAACTTAGAAACAATTTATATTCTACTGATATGCTATAGATAAATTATATGAAACTGTGCTTAATGAAATTAGTTTATCTATGATCATTAATGTGTTAATGATCCCAAATATGCATAATTTTTAATAGCTCAGTTCTCTAACTATACTCGATAAGATTGGAATCTGATGCTACATGGTTACGTATACTAAATTGAATAACAACTTCTACTATGTGTATAATAATTGGAAAAATATTGAAAAAATTGATAAATATTTTTTAAATTACAAGTACATATAAATGCAAAAAAATAAATTTTAATTTAATTTTATGCCACAACGTAGTTCGTGTATGTACGTGCAAAATAAAATGATACGAGGTTTGAAATTTAAGTTTCATATTACAACTATATATTTATGTCATTCGTACGATTTGTTTTGTTAGATATTTCTTCAAAAAGGTATACCTAAATGCCTATCCAACCTACAATCCTTCATATTTTGAAACAGGTATATGACGCAAGTTTTGAACCCCATGAATAATACGGTGTCAATAAGAGATACTTAGAACCTGAGGCTTTCTGTTTAATAGAAGGAAAAATAAAACATTAGAAACTATCGGAAAAACAGTCAATGGAGTTTTTTTCCATGGAGACTTTTATACTAATAAACTACTTTAACACTTATAAAAAATTATTAAGAAAAAATTTACAGATTTTATTATATACGAATAGTTTTGCTAATTTTATATAATATTGAAGACAATTAAAAAATTGCTAAACACTACGTTTCTTATCTTTTCGTTTCACTATATAAATAAATTCAAATCACATTTAACTTATTATACCTTTTCACCATATTTTTTAAAATCGTTTTTCGGATTTGTAAAACAATTTACTTCAATGCCAAATCCAACTGAGGCTATATTATTAATGGTATAATTTATTGCTATATCTTTGATATCAAATGGCAAATTTTCTGATGCTAATTTTTCCACATATTTCTCGACTGTGACAGCACATTGAACGATTAACGGAAACATAGCTTTCAATTTAGATGGTGTAAATGTTGGTGTTAATTGTGCACGTACAGTTTTCCATTTTTCGTCTTTAAGGGCAAACAAATGTGCTGACAATGGATCAGTCTCAGCATTTGCATAGACATCACGATTATAAAAATGATTAAAATCATGAGTGCATATTGCTCGCGCCAAATTTGCATCACGTATTAATAATGTTGGTTTCAGCATTGTAAATGTACCAATAAAGGGTTCCGTTGTACTATTATACAATCGAGCTGCCAATTCACCAATAGTGAGTTTTTGGCGAAATGTTAATGCAAAATTTCCAAATGGAAATGTTGGCGATAAATATTTAATGCCATGTCGTTTCCAATAAGAATACACATATTTAATGTATTGATAAAATAAACCAATTACTATTAATAATAATGAAATAACATAAATATTATTATAAATTATTTCAAAAATTATCATTTTAATTATGTACACTTTATATTTTTCTTTCTAATTTAATATTTCGCGTAATACTGTTTTAATCATAGTTTTCGAATGTATTTATATTTATTTTTGGTCAATGATAATGTTATCATATACTCGTAGATGTACCAAAATTATTATGATAAAATAAAATGCAAAAGGAACCCAATAGAAAATACTGATTAAAAAAAAGTTGCCTGAATTTTAAGTTAATATGAAAGAAGCTTTGAAATTTGAATTCATATAATCTGTCGTCTGTATGGGGTAACTGTAAAAATTTATTGAATTGGGTACTACTATTATATTTGCGTTTTTAAAAACGTCATTGCAATATATGAAAAATGTAGACTTTTTATGAATAACGTCATTGATAGACCTTATTTTGATTAACTACTTTGTTAGTATTTTATACTCAACAATAGTCAGCCATTCGTTCGGCTTTTGGTTAAGATGCACAATCATTACATGTCAATTTATACTTAGTATACAGAATCCATACATTGTGTAAATCTTTCACGAGCTATTGTCATACCTGGAAAAATCGATGCAGTTCTTAACTTAATTGAAACTGTTCGCCATGTAACTTATGTTGAAATTCAGACATTATTTGGCATTAGTAAGTGTCAAATTGTAACTCTGTCTAGGAAAATAAACACAATATGCACTTTACAAATATCTTACAAATTTATTGCACATATACAATTAAAAATCTCAATCTTAAATTGGAAAATAATTATCTTCCTTACCAAACTACTCTATCGGTACACTTATGACTTTGGTTATTTGCAACACTTATCTGCTTATCTACAATTTTCTTTACTTTTGTTCTTCCACCACAACCATCCACTTACCAACTTTTTAATTTTTTCTCTTCACCGATTTTCAATGTTTTCTTCTTCTTACTCTTACCAAAACCTACTCATTTTCTTTTTTCTCAATATATTATATACATTATTGTATATTAATACCCATATTTAAAATCATTATTATATGCACATTGGATTTAATTATTTGGTGATGTCGGTCACGGTAGTGCCTTACAAAGGTCAAAACAATAATAAAATAAAAAAAACGTCGCAAAATCCTGAATCAACATTTCGACAATAAAGCAATTCGTTGAAAAATTATAATGTTCTTCCTTACTTTTCAAAAAACTTTTTGCATTACCTTTGCTCGAATACATTCAATTATTTATAATTTATATAAAAAACTAGAAATTCGAGAGGGAAAAAAATTAATTTTACAAAAGCAAAAAACAGTCATTAAATATTTTATAATAAAAATATAGCGAAATAACAACAATTATGTAAATATAAAAACTCGTATAAATACAAAGTTTTCTTAGTCGATTGATTGTAAAAAATTTGACGATTTGTATATTTTGTTGTAAATTAATATCATGTTATTAAATGAATGAGAAGCGCCCGTTCGACCTAACCGTGACTAGCAAAATTTTGTAATATTGACATCGCGTCACGTTTTTAAACCTAAAATTACGTCTAATAAATAATAATAATATTTATTTATTTATCATTTTACTAATACATTCAATTCATATATTCCATTCACAATTATATAATCTTATAATTTACTCTAATACAAACATTAAACTACATTCAAACATATACCATATCACTCTACAAAAATTAACAGTTTGGTGTGGTTTATGGAGCTGTAATTGAACCGAAAACGAAAATGTCAATGCAGTTAACATTAATGGAGATCTCTACAGATACATGATTACTGTCTAATTTTCAAATATGCAAGACTATGTGATCATTCT
Organism: Penthetria funebris; assembly: GCA_027564355.1. NCBI lineage: Eukaryota > Metazoa > Arthropoda > Insecta > Diptera > Pleciidae > Penthetria > Penthetria funebris. The sequence goes on along the minus strand of JANSTX010033943.1, from coordinate 6,823 downwards.
GCAAAATTATTTTGTTTTTTGCAGCACTGTTAGTAATTTCTAAAATGGTCGATAACCATTAATATTTTAAAAATTGAATTCTGACCGTTACAGGATACAATTTCTCCGCTCCGCTTTATACATTGTTAAATTAAATCAGTTTTAATCTGGTGAATCTAACTATTCCCTCTATTTCTAATAATCTTGTTTGTTACAATATTTTTCTTCACTTTTAAACCTTCAGTATTTCAGATACGTATGTGGTTTTATAACCGCATAGACCTCGTTTACTTCTTAAAGTAAATCATGATTCGTTACTGTTATATATGTTAATTTTTCTTGTTCCCAAAGCTTTTATTGTTATTGCCATCAATACATAATAATTTCGATTTATTCATCATCATCATCTCGACCCTGACTCCACTCAGGAGAACAACCTACCTAATGACGGTTCTTCGCCATGTTTTTTTGAACGACCGAGTCTTCTGATACCCTTCTGATTCCAGTGCGTATTTTTTGATATTCTTGGGTTGAGTGAGATAATAATAATGGTGTCATTGATGGTTACTAGAGTTTTTACTATGAAACAAGTCATGTTGAAGATGTATTTATCACTTTAGTGATTTATTCATACGTAGAACCGGGCAATTTTTGATTACTTATTCTATATTTTTTAGTTAAACACAATTAAACTTGTTTGTGTTTAAGTTTGATTTAATTTAATATTGGTAACAGTAGATTAACAGCATAATGACGATATACTCATGTGGTGTACTAGCCAAGGCGATGAGATGATAACGCTTCTGTCTATTTCATTCTGGCTAGAAATTTCTATTTGGGCAAACCAATAGTTTTTAGAGAAATTATATTTAAGACCACTAATTCAATTATGACATCAACATGTTGATTTTAATATATAATCTCGTGAAGGTCAGAACCTATGTCTACACACTGAGGACGAATTGTCAATTTGCATAATTTTTTCTTTCTCAAATTTTCAAATTATTGAGTATAGTCAAAATTTTAAGTAATGATATGGTCAAATGATCAGTAATATTTAAATTATACAATTAATGTATAAATTATACAATTTTTTATTTTTGTTGACACACAATGAAAAATCGTTTTTAAAAATTATATATCATTTTAGAAATAATTTTTTTGTCTATAAGAAAATAGTCGCCATTCAATTTGTTATGTGTAGATTAGATATACGGACAACTTGAACGGCAAATTTAAAACCAAAATGTTGCTATTGAAAATGGTATATGTAAGTCTTACCAATAAATAAATCCTCAGTTATTTCTACACAATCGTGTGTTTCATTTATATTAAAACACGCAACAAATTAATAATTAAAAGAATGGTGTTAACAATATTGATTTTAATTTTACCCATACTTTTCTTTTGTATTTATATCTACTTTCGAATTGTTTTTAATTATTGGGTACGTCGTGGCATAAAATTTATACCGCCAACAATTCCATTTGGTAATTTTGGCGCTGTTTTTTTACAAAAATTATCGTTAGGTGTACTATTGGCAAAGTTGTATCGCAGTACGTCGGAACCCTTTATTGGTACTTTTGCTGTACTCCGACCAACGCTTTTAATACGTGATCCAGATTTGGTACGGAAAATATGTGTACGGGATTTTCAACATTTTCATGATCGTGGTGTTTACATTGATGTTGAAAATGATCCCTTGTCGGGACATTTATTTTCTTTATCTGGTATGAAATGGAAAAGTTTACGTTCGAAATTGACTCCAGCGTTTACAAGTGGAAAACTTAAGGAAATGTTTCCGGCATTCTTACAATGTGGTGTTAATTTACAGCAGTACATACATAAAATTAGTGAAAATGGTGAGACAATTGAAATGCGTGAAATCATGGCAAGATATACAACGGATGTTATTGCATCAGTTGCTTTTGGCATTGAAATTAATAGCATCGATAATCCGAATACAGATTTTAGAGAAATTGGTCGATTGGTAATTATGTTGTTTTACATTTTATTGTAATTTTGTATATACATACAAATTAATTTTAGCGAATTTATGTACTACATTTTTTTTTAATTCTCATTTAATTTTACCTAGTGGTATAGTCAATAAAAAATTTCCTTCCGAGTGATAACATAGACGTTCTTATTTTCCATTTCAAATTTTGGTAGTTTGCATTTTTTTGAAATTAATTGCTCTAAATTGAAATTAAAAATGATTTAAAATCTATGAATATAAAGATAGAAAACAAATCTCTTCACAAACATCTGTATTTATCGTTCAGTTTATATTTTTTTGTTAAACGAGTAATGGTTCCGTAAAGCTGTATCATAAACTTCACTATTCACAATTTCAAGCCTTTGTGACTTGTTTTTCCGTTTATGAACGTGTGTACAGTAACTTCTGTACGATAAGTAATATAAATTTATTGTCTACAGTAATGATAATAATATTAAAATTAATATAAATACAATAAAGTAGAAAAAGGGAAGATAAAAAATAGAAATAAAAAAAAAAGATAGAAAGTTTTCTTTTATTCCAGTTCAATGTGTTGTCCTTTGGGTATCCTTAGATTTTATATTCTTTCAAATCCGCCTAATTCCTATGATTTATTTCTTATGCAATTTCCAGTGTTTACATAATGATGTTTCTCGGTATATGCACAGTTTCAAATCAAACAATTCTATGTTATTGCATATTGCAATGAACGATACGCAGCTTACAACTGGTGATGATGAACGATTTAATTATACAGTTTACGTTTTATAATATGTTTTGTTTCTTGTGTGACTGGCTGAGGATACCCAAATTGCATTGCAAATTGTTTGATAATCTGTTCTGTTTCATTTATTCTTCACATTTCGTTTTAGTGGTTACATATTATATTACTGTTATTTTAGGTATATCTATTAAAATAATTATGTGCTTTTCAACCAACTAATACGGTATACATCAGTTATACCACCTGGTTTTATATGTTATTTTCCATATAGATACTAATAAATTCATTAAACATTAATAGATATTTGCATTGAACGCTAAAAATGGACTAAGATTTGCAACATGGTTGACTTGGCCTGCATTTCAAAAATTCTTTAAAATTACAACATTTGATTATGCGGTACAGAAATTTATTACCGAAATCGTTGAGACTAGTTTGAAATACAGAGAAGTGAATAAAATTATAAGAAAGGATTTTTTCCAATTGCTGGTACAATTACGAAATTCAGGCGAGATTAATAGTGAGTTTGATGAAAGTAATGTTGCTAATAATGGAAATGTGGACAAAGAGAATTGGGAAACAAAAATTGTTAAAGATGAGGCAAATAAAATATTTTCTTTCAATGAAATTTTGGCTCAAGCATTTGTATTTTATGTTGCCGGTTTTGAAACATCTTCTTCATTATTGTCATTTTTGTTATATGAAATGGCAAAAAATCCTGAAGCACAATATAAATTACAGAATGAAATCGATGATGTTTTAAACTTACATGATCAGAAGATTAACTATGAATCCGTTTCCCAAATGAAATATTTGGATTTATGTATAAGCGGTTAGACAATGTTTTCTTTTATTTATGAAATTTGTGTCTTCTTTGTGTCCAAACATTAAACATTTTTGTGTTACGTGTTTTTTTCTTATAGAAGTTCTGCGGTTATATCCATCAGTACCATTTTTGAATCGTGTTTGTACAATACAATATACTATTCCTAATAGTGACATAACAATTGAGAAAGGAACACCAATTTTAATACCAGTTTTGGGATTACATCAGGATCCAAAGTATTATCCGGAACCAGAAAAATTTATTCCAGAAAGATTTCTTCCAGAAAATTGCGATGGGAAAACATTTACTGAAATGCCATATTTACCTTTTGGTGATGGACCACGTAATTGCATTGGATTACGTTTGGGTAAAGTTTTAGCACAAGTTGGTTTGATTTTAATTTTAAAAGATTATAGTTATGAATTGGGAAAAAATATGGAAAGTAATCTTACATTTAGTCCTGGCAGTTTTGTATTATGTGCAAAGAATGGAATTAATTTGAAAGTAACAAGACGCGTTAAGTAATTGCCAATTTTATGGTGTACAGACTTATTTAAGTGATCATTGTTTTTTTTTTTTTTGTTTATAAATCAATAAATTGTTTAAATTGAATATTATGTTTTTTATTTAAGAAATAATTAATAAAAAATATTATTATTAATAACTATACGAATAAAACGTTATCAATTTTTAATCATATTTTCTATTGTGGAACAACTTAATCAGTTTCTTTAAATAACATTATTTTCATATGATCAAATATACAGTAGACTCTTGGAACTTTGTTCCCAGGACCTAAAATTCCGATTTTAATTTAATTTTAATCTAGAAAAGCTGAAGGTATAAGAGAAACTATTAATTAACAATTGAAATTATCATCTATACAATTTTTCAGATATTTCATTTCATTAATACTTTTATATGTAATTTTATTGTCATGCTTTCCCAATATCTCATCAATTTCGTTTCGATCTTTTGTACATCAGGATTTTTTGTTAATTTATACAAATAAATTGACATGTTTCAAAATAAACTAAATAATGTATCCAAGTTCATTAAATATAAAGCCTTTACTTTTTTCTGTATCGTTTTATGGAAACATCTTTATTGTTGCATCATATTCTTGAATTTTGCCTGTATTTCGTAATTGCACTAATAATTCGTAAATCTAATTAATTATCTAAATATATTCTCATGTGAATTTGATCTTTATTACATACATGGGGTGACAAATCCTTGTTTTGAATTGGAAGCGCCTTGTAATGCGACGATATGCGTTTAAGTTGACAAGCATATACTAAATGTACTTTGAATAGTATTATACTTTCACAATGATATTGTAAATATTGATAAAAAGCTTATTTGTTGCATGTCATTGCAATTTCGAAATCTATATTTCAAATATCATCGATACAGTCAGTATGACTGTTCGATAATGAACAAATTTGGTTGATACGACGATATGCATAATCAACAAAAAAAAAATTTTAAACTTAAAAATAATGCAATGAATGTGTTTAATTGATATTATTTAATAATAAAATTATATTAAAAAAATTATAAAAATTTTTTGATTAATTAATATACTTTATTGGAAATAAACGAAATTCGCCTACTGGAAACCATTTACACTATAAAACTATATAATGATTAACGTATGTTTTTAGATATTATTATTATTTCACGCGAGATTGTATATTTAATGGGCTTTATCTAGTTAGTAGTTAATACTAGATTCTAATATTTTCGGTTAGGGTATATGTTTAATACCAATTACATTATTTTCAAAAATACAAACGTAATGAGACACCTAATTTTACTTCTTCATTGAGTGAGGTTATAAAATTTCACTCAATGTATTGTAGAAGCCAAATTATTCGTGAGGACTAGATGTACTATTACAGTATAGTGATGATTATTCTTAAACGTATTAATTACTTTTGTAATAATAATGGACCATAAAAACTATTTTAACTAGTTCGTCAACATTTATTCAGTCTGGCATCATTCAAAGTTGATGATTTACAAAGAATGCTTAAAAACTAGTATAGTTTTCTTTTACCATAATTGATTGAATTAATTATTTCTTGCAGTCTAAAGTTTAATTATGTATGGATCTTTTTGTAAACATTTACCCCTAACAGAAACATTGTAAGATATTTATGGTTGATGTTAAGCAGAAGATGATGTGTGGATTCTATTGAGTATCCCGTATAATTTGTATCGCTTTGGACATTTAGTCTTCAACAATATGTCTATACCTATATCTAAGTGCATATATTTTGGAATATACTAAGTATTTTAATGAATTGCAAGCAATTTAATTTAATCCAATCAAATAGAATTCTATTGGAATGATTGCATGATTATTTTTACATGAGTTGTACTGTAATGAATTCACACCAAAACCTCCAAACTAATCAACGTACACGTAAGAAGTGATTGATGTGAAAAAAATATGTTGTATATAACAAACTTGACATTGATATGTTATGTTTTTAATTCAATTCCGATTTCCGTATAATCTTTATGAATGTTGAAAATAATTATCACAACTACATTTTAGTGTATTGATTCAAGGCAACCTATTTAAAAGGTAAAAATTGTAGAACATTTACACTGTATATAATATACATTTTAGGTATTTCAGTAGGCTTGTGAAGATATGCAGTTAAAATAAATACCTCTGCTACTTAATTATTACGTAGTTGCCCACCACTTTACGACAGTCTTCAACTTATAACAAAAAATCATATTTATTAAAAATACATATTTATCTATTGTGAAACATATTCTGTACGTGATGTTAAACTTTGGCTAGCGATTATACTTTGATAAAGCATACTATAGGCAGTTTTGAACGTCTAACTGCCATATTCCACAATATGCAGTATTTGGGACATTTGATTATTTTTGATATTTGGATGACAATGATGATGATGATGATGGTGGTGCTCTTACATTTGGCAGTTGCAAATGCAAACATTAAATTTGTTATATTTCAGCATGTAATTAGTTGGACTGTTCATTAATTCATTTTTTACGTCATCTCAGATTGTGTGTACCAATTATTATTATAATATTTACATATATTATATGTTTAGTTTAGTTTATTTCAAATAAAAACATGCTACAAATAATATAGTGTAACTTAAATAATAGTAATTTTTTAAAACTGATAATATGTATTTTAAACAGTACATCACACCCTTTTTGTCACTTTTAACATTATTCCGTCATTTGCTTGCATAATAAAAGAACCTGCATTCATAGCAAGTTCGCCATTTGTATTGTT
>JANSTX010033932.1:0-13775 GCA_027564355.1 Penthetria funebris | reverse complement strand
GTTTATAATATCAAAGATTAATATAATTATGTTATATATAATTATATTGTTCTCTTGTATTATATTCCTGTAATTTTTGACTATTTTGCAATTCTATTTAATAAATACTTATATATTTTGTTTTGATCCGTTAAACAATTCCCAGGGCCTACAATAATTGGCGATGCCAATTATATTTCTCTCGTTTTATTTGTCAATACCTAAAGCGAGTTGTCGTAGTTGGTATGATATGCTTCAGTTAGTATTTTTTTTTTAAAAATCTTTACCATATCCGATAACGACTTCCTAATTACTGTTTCACTATAACTAGTATTTTTAATCAATTTCATCCGTTGAAGTTGATTAAAGTGTTAACATTTAAAAAATTTAATAATTAATCAATGTTTATCTAAATAAACGACACCCTGATGCTTATGACAATTCAATGAAATTGTAATTGTCCTATTTTGAGCTATTTCTTGAAGTTTATATTGTCTTGTTGCTTCATATTGCTTACATTTATCAATAATTTAAGTAAATACGACCTTTAGAATATAAATCAAAATAAATTGAAGTCTAATTTTTTAGAAAATTATTTTTAAACAATTAATAAAAATTTAAGTTATTATTAATTATTATTATATAAGGAATTTGGCGAATTATTATATACGAAATTTTCCTAATAGATGGCTATGGAAGGAGTAGGCATTTCTGTGGTGGCACTCTTAAAGGACACAAATTTGATCTATTTTGTTTTTCGATTTTTAGACACTATGCTTCCTCTTTTTTACTTACGAGTTAATTCATGTTATCCATGTTTCAGGTCTGAAATATGTCTAAGATTTGTACGAGATTGATAATTTCTACTTTTTATAACTCTAAATATTTCTACTGTTCATCGGTGAAATTCTCTTTAATCTGTGATTAGCAAACATTTTTGATTCCATTAAAGTCTCTGTATTATCATTTCATGCGAATCTTTTAGTTGAACTGAAAGAAAAACTTATGGACTCATAATTGAGATAGTTGTGAACTGATTGATGTTCTTAAATGCTATACACTAACTTTAACCTTATTATAATATTAATCATAAATTATGGGTATGCATATGGTGAATCATGTATTTTATAACAGCAATTACTCAATTTAATTAACTAATTTATTATGTGCACTTAAATATATCAATCAATTATGTAATGTAATGTTTTCGGCATAAATGTTAAATTACTGGAAAGAATATGTGATATTGCAATCATTATTAGGTATATCTATTATCAATTGATTAACCTTTGTGCCAAATACTATCACAATTACTCACAAATTGAATATTATGTTTGTTATTTTCTACCTATTTCTGGCCTGATAGAAGAATTCTGAAGAAAGTAATTTGAAAACGGACCTACAGTAACTTGAGATCTTCTGAATATATTTTAATTCAAGCACTTACATACAACATTCTCGTTAATTTGCAGCTCAAAACATAATGTTTCATAGAATTGTAAAAAAACATAAATTCTTGTTCAATCTGATGTACTCGTATGTACACGTTATGTATATTTTAAGTATACTATACAAATAATAATTATAAATAATGTATTAATGTTTCATATTACTGAAAAAAATAATAATCAAATCGAGTATATATGCACAAAGTCATGTATATCTAATTACAATTTTAATTTATTTCATAAGTGCATGTTATGCATCCAGCTGTAATATATGCAGCACAGTTTAGATGCATTATATCTATGCATTTACTCGTATACCTATGGTCATTGAGAAGTCAGAAATTTACAAATATATATTAGTTGTCACAATTTATAATAATTCTCTGTAAATATCATTGAATTGTTTGTGTGGTTGGTTGTTTGGTTGTTTAATAGTAGTGACAGATCCATCCATACTAAAGTCAACTTCTAATTAGGTTAGTATGACATTAGATACTAAGTGCCACCAATTGTGTGTACCTGCCCAACAGTCTATATCTTTTAGAACAGTAAAAGCTACAGATTCGCTGTCCCAGAAGAAAATATGCAGTTAATCGTAGTAGAACTTATGTTCTTGTTCGAGATACTAAAATATTATTTAGAAGATTTTTTTTTTTTTTTTTTGTTCAATAATAACTGCAGCATAATAGATGCACTAGATACGCAGGCATCTTTTATATTATTTTTTTTTACAGAAACACTCTGTCTTCAAGCATTCATAAGATATTTCAAATTTTATTCAAAAAATGATCTCCAAATGATCATGCTCTTCGTATGCAGAAACTAAAAAATTGTGCAAAAATAACAAGAATGCTATTTTACGTAGCATTACCAGTCTGTAAAATGGTGGATATGTTTATTCGCCGAAAAACTCACTTATAGTTTCGCTTTCGCTGTCTGAGAAGAAGATGCAATTTATGTGCAATTTATAATCTTGTTGAAGATCCTGAAAACTAGTGATGTAGTTAGTAAATATGGAATGACATTCATTGAAACAAAATTATACAAATCCAGCAGCAGTTTTATTTTCAGAATTACTCTTCATATGTCCATAATATGAAATTTATAGAATATTATAATTACTATTTTTAGTATATTCTTGTATAGTTGCTCATTATTTCCATTCGTCTTTAAGACGAAAGATGAAAACCTAATCAAATTGTGATGTTGTTATGGCTATACTTACTACCTCTTAGTATAACCTACCCTCTATTTTTATGAACCACTTGAGACACATCTCAAATCAGACATAAAATATGTGTTCATAATTTAGTTGTGTATTATGCAATGTTGTAAAACGAATGTTTGTTATATAGACGAGGACTAGAGAATAGCATAAATATATAACAATTCTATGGCAGTTCCGTATGGAGTAACCCGTTTTTTTTTTTTATTTTTAGATAAATCATAAAAATAAATATTTTTAGAATTTTATTAATATTTTCTATACTCAGAAATTCAATTAAATGTGCGTTTATATAAATTGTATTTCTAAGTAAAATAATCAAATCCATCTGCTCTTCTTACATGTGAAAAGTTTAAAGTATGCGGTCTGAAAGTAAGTACTTAATGGAATTGCTTTTGATTTTCTTAACGACGTCATGTCGTGTCTGCAACCACAGAGACTGAATACATAAGCAATAAATTGTTTTCCACACAGTAAATTTTTTTTATGACTCATAACAGTCATAATAATTAATAAACGTACATATTATTTGTATATTGTAATTTATAAATATTATGATGGTTCCATAGTCCTTCAATATGGAATACCTTGCTAATTAAAAACCTTATATATACTGGATCCTGTGACTCAAAGTGATACCAACTTCACGAAAATGTAGCTACACCGAACAGCTCATCACGACACTCTCAACATTTGACAGATTTGTTCTATGTCAGAATTTTGAAAAAAAAATATTCATAATTGAATTTAAATGTAATAACTGTAATTGTTTTAGTATTTGGCAAGAAAATGCCATAATAAAAAATAACAGCATCGGTAAATGGCTAGTGTGAAGTAAGGCTACGAATTGAAAGAAATCCACAATATAGTTTTGAATACAACTGAAAACGGTATCATTTCATAAAAAGCTAACATTCCACAGTTCATTACTACGCAGCAATGGGCATCATATTCACCATATGACTTAAATCTAATGCACTTCTCCATATCCATTATTATTTTAAAAGCTAAGCTCTCAAGAGTAAAAAAAGAAAAAAATTTGAACAAATTGGACAACAGATTGATCTGATTTGCAATTTAAATAAAATTGACCTTCTAAATATTATGAAGTCCTGATACAAATTCACAAACCGATGAAATGTACCAACATTTTTCATCAGAAACAAAAATTGCAATATCTCGTAAACGGTTAGAGATATGGACATGTTTGTAAACGGTTAAAGCCAAAAAAATCTGAAATCACATTAATATAACGTACTGTGATTTCAGCATCGCTTTTAATTGCCAAAGATGCGCAACGACTTTCTACCTATTTTATCCTAAAATACGAAAACTCTATCTATAACCATTTTTGCGATATTTGCAATTTAAATAAAATAGATTTTCTGAAGATTATGAAGTCCTGATACAAACCCTTAAGCCGATGAAATGTACCAACTTTTTTTATTAGAAGCAATTTCTCGTAAACGGTTAGAGATAGGGACATGTTGTAAACGGTAAAATACGTACTAATGCCTACAGCATTTTGTATTCAAATGCTAAATATATAAATGCAACGATTAGTGTAAAAAATCGACGAAACTCATGATATTACTGTAATTTCAGCGTCGCTTTTCATTGCCAAAGATGCGCAACGACTTTCTACCTATTTTATCCTCAGACACGGAAACTCTATATATAACCGTTTCCGAGATATTTGCAATTTAAATAAAATTAACCTTCTGAAGATTATGAAGTCCTGATACAAATCCACAAACCTATGAAATGTATTAACATTTTCCATCAGAAACAAAAATCGCAATGTCTCGTAAACGGTTAGAGATAGGGACATGTTGTAAACGGTATAACGACTGTATAGACGGCATTTCTAGGAGCATTTTTTTTTTCTTTTTATTTATCAAATGGAAAATTATATTTAGAAAATTACATGTTAAAGAAAATGTATATTTCAAATTGGTAAATGTGTTATTACAAGTAGAGGTAAACCATACCGAATATAAGACACAAATATAGAAAATATTTGGAAATTGAAAATTATATCTTATAAAAAGTATCCCAGATGCTTATGTAGCAAAATCATACAGCAATTCACATATTTATATATACTATATAAATGCTTTTTTGAGTAGCACATATGTAGGCTTCATGTAAGAAGTCTATGAATAAAAAGGCTTAAAAGGTTGTTTGTTGTATGGCAGCAGATGGAAACCAAAGGAAATGATATAAAATTTTTACGAGTATATCATGTCCGTATACAATTCAATGAGAATCAAATGTTACATATATAAATTAGTGATAGCACAATTACTATTCATTATTGGCCAATTTTGAATAAATTCAATAGGTTGTTGCGACTTTTGAACGTAAAAGTATGCGACTTAGAACAATGAAATACACATAAATTCTATCATGGAGCCTGTCGAATTTCTCGTGAATAGTTAATGTAATCACCATATCACCAATTTGTCACCATTTGAACATACTACTTTGTGAGCAGTTGCACATTTCTCCATATATGATAGATGCCGCAATTTCTAGATATTTACGAGAAATTCATTAAGTTTATAATTTTAATGCAATTTCTCAAGTTTTTGTCAATCGTAACAGGAGCGCATAACTTTATAAGAATCAATAATTGGCAGTCGCTTACTAGATTTAATTATATGTATATGTTTCGTATTTTTATATGGTACAATTTCGCACATATTTTAACAAACGTAACAGGAGAACATAATTTTATTAGAGGGTATTCTTTTGAATAAAATTGTGAATATCTCGCGGTAATTGCTTAAAACTTCCGTATCTTAAAAAGAATCATTGATATGAGTACAGCGCGTCTTTTGAACGAAAAAGTAGACTTGAAGTGCATCGCATTTATATATTACACCACACATTATTAGTAAAGTGTGGTCATATCCGATGATATGCCGGGAAACATTAGTTTGTGTAAGAATTGACGTACCTAACTGATCACAATAATCAAGGTTTCACATCTGGTAGATCATGCATGGAATCATTAAAATTGCTGTTCGTCCACTTTAAGTAACTGATATCAATTTCAACGAATTTGTATGGTAATTTTGAGTCTATATACATCACTGTTTTTTAATTACTGTTCCGATTATTACTTTGAAAAATTGGTATTTGGGGGTGACCGACAAATAAGCAGAAGTTTCTCAACCTCTATGCATCTTAGTCGATCAGGATATTGCTGTTAGTTACATGGATGATCAAAAATATAAATTTAATGTGTTGTTAGTAGAATTGGTGTTTACACATCTCACCAACAAATTATAGATTACTTAGGATTTGACACCGCCCTATACGCCCTTGTGATGATCCATGTAAAATATTCCGTGTGTGATTGCAAGAAAGTTAAACATCTTAATTTTGTAAATCATTTGAACAAGAACCAGTTGAGAATTTTGCATTGCAATTCAAACAAATGTTGTTTATAGGTTTTTGTTTTCGTTTTTTTTGTTTTGAATTTCCTCTATACCAAAAAAAGATATTAAGTCAATTGGGATCATCTTCTATATACTTTTGTATATTTATGATCAAACTAATGATTTTGATTACTGATGATGCTGATGATGATGATGAATGTTTATAAAACAAGACAATTTCATATCGTGTTACTAGTTTTACTGTCTCTGGCATCAAATTAATTTTAAAGGTCATATTAATCTTTATCTTCTTTTATAACTTTTGATGCATTTGCTTATTGTGTCTTTGTAAAATTATTAATTTAGCAAACTACTGAAGATTATACAATTATTTTATTTGAAAATATTTTAATTATATATTTCTGTTAGTAGACAGTGTAGACTCTATGTGGATGCAAATTGTTTTTTTTTTTATGGCGAATGCTGCTAATTTGAACATTATTGGTAATATTGAAATATAATTCAAGTACTATGTTAAGGTCGTAATCAGACCTGTCCTTAAGGTTTTCAATTTTAGTTATTTAGTTTTGTGGTGAAAAATTTGGTTACCCAATTACCACCTAAAGTTACTCAGTCAAACCATCCTAACCTCCTCATTGTGTCAACAGGAACTATATCATATATTATCTGTCAGCGTTTATTCGAATATAAATTAAATTAGTCTTTTGTCGTGTATGGCCGTCTAGGTAAGAGATATCTATTGCGCAATTCTACTTAATTTTTCTAACGGTTCACAAGCGATTTGACAAAGCGATTGACGGGAAAATAACATTTTCGCTGTGGTGCACGCAGCAAAAAGATTAGCTGATGCAATGAGATAAATTGGTAAGATCATTATTGATTTCCATAGTTATGAAGGGAGAAAATGAATTAGTGATGGCGGGTGGAATGTAATAATGAAGAATAGAAACATTAAAAGTGCATTACAATACCTAAAGCGATGTTAAGCAGCCGAAATCGATAACATATCATCCGAAATGCTTATGCTGAACTTGGATGTCATTGCATAAATATTGGATAAGAATTATTGGTGAACAGTCGATTGAATGACAAACCTGTTTGTTTATGTTATTTGTCGACTTTAATCAGCTAATTGTACGATGTGAACAATATAAAAAAGTTATGGAATACTGTCTTAAGTGATGAAAATGATCCGACGATCTATGTCGTAATTCGCAATGAAGAATTGTATATGGTTGAATGCTTTGTGATATTTTTGAAGTACATTTAAGGTACGTGAGTGAAACATCCTGACAGATGCTGATTTTGAATTATCCATCTAACATTCGTCTATCTTAGAACTTCGATTTTATTTTTTAAATTTTCAATATTCTCAAGACCGTTTATTTTCAGTCAGTTGAGCATTCACATTTTTTCAAATGGTAGGTATTTCCTAAAAGATATCTAGTAGACTTTGTAAGTGATACTGATTTATCCCAGTATTATACACTCTTATATAGTTCGGATTACAGCTTAGATTTGAGGTTTATGTAGGGAACCAAAAGAGTTTGCACATGAACCAGCTCCTAAACCCGAACACCACGTGCACTCTTCTTGCCTTAACTCTCTGACAGTTCCAGCAACAATGATCACCATTATTATTTTACAATAATTTAGCTTCAATTCATAACCAATTTTACAAAATATCTTTTCTCGTATTCTCTTCTTCAATGAATCAAAAAGAACAGACTCTAATTTATAATGGGTAAAATTTTTTTTTTTTTCATCTTCTTTCCTAAGATTGTAAATTCCTATCCTTGACTTCATCATATTTATATTTACCATTTTATAAATAAGCAAATAAAAGATGATAAAAAAGAATAAGGCAAAAAAATAAAAAAAGACCATACACAAATTTTTAATTTTCTTCTTTTTTTCACTTCGGTTTTCACTAACTGATGATGATGACTATGGGTCCAAAAAGTCAGAATTTTTTTCTTGGAGCTGAAAAAAAAATTAAGAACTATGCAATTTCTTGGGTTTTTTTTTGTTTAAATAGTGGGCTTAACTTAGTCCTATTTTCGTATTTCTTTGTTAACATTGTACATGCGATGGTTGGTTCTCTTCATCACTGCCTGAATTCTTCGTCAAGCATTCTGAGCCAAAAGAGTGTGAGATAATATTATCTTATTTTATTTATTTACTTTTTTTTTATTTTTTTTATTCTTTTCTTAATCTTTTTTGCTGTGTTTAGTTTGTTATTTTTTTTTTTTTATTTGTTTTTATCATTTCAAATGAATTAATTTCTTCTTAGTCAGCTTTGTACATGAAATTATAGCCCCCAGTTAATATAAAACCGCGCGCGTATAAACAACATTTAAGATCAGAATTTAACATATTACGGTTTGATAGTTGTAGTCTTGTAAGGAAACGATCATACTTATCCTTGTCTTTGATGACATTTTCGAAATTAAAATTTTCGAATTAAAATTTTTTGTGGTAAATTTTATGTTTCCTTTATGTAAAGAACTCGACTATGCTTGTATTATTTTTGGATAAACCGTTTTCGATCCACACAAGAGTTTAAAAAAATTATATAAATCAACCTTAATTTATTGCCATTTCAATTGAAATAAATTTTAATTTTAATTGATCATGATCATGTTTTTGTGTGTTCATGTTTTCTTTCTACATTTTATAAGAAGTCATAAATTAAAAATTTTTGTGAGTAAAGCAAGTGTTACATTGTGAGACGACAAGTGGTTTAAGGATTTTTTTATGAGCTTACGAAAAAAAAAATAAGATGAACATAATTCAAAAGTGGTGATTTTATCATGTTGTCAAATAAAAAACCGAATTTAAAGTAAATTTTAATTAAATTTGACATTATTTTAGATAGTTATTTTAATGACCTATTAAAATGTTTTAAGTATTTCTCTCTTTGAAAATCATCATCCTCTATTAATATAAAAAGGAAGAAAAAAAAAACTTCTACAATTTATAATTAATCGGAACGCCATAAAGTTGAAGGATTCAAAAGAAACAAATGTTTTTAAGTGTAATTCGATCGGATGGCACATATGGGTTATGATCACTTGGTATTTCCTTACACGAGCATAATTCAAATTAGCCATATTTCATTTTCACCCCACTTGAGTGAGACTATAATTCATAGGTTAAATCAAATTTGTTTCCAACATTTGGGATTAGTGATTTTAAAGTTTAAGAACATCAAAGACAATGGGTACTGAAATACATGAATTTGATTAAAAATTATGTGGGTTAAATTTAATACTAACTATTGTGAGTTGTACTTTTTGATATTGTATTTCAGTTTTTGAAAACTTCGATTTATTATCAATAAATAGCAACAGAAGCAATAATACAAATAAACTAAAATACCGCGGTATAACATTTACCAACACACTAAAATACAATCCACACTTAGTTAACATCACACAAGAAGAATCTTCGGCTCGTTACATTTCAGGATCCCAATTCTAAAAAGAACCAGTAGATTAGACAAGGAAATCTAGATTCTGTGCTACAAACAACAAACAGAAGACCCCTTGGGGTGCTGGTATTGAAAGAATTGATAGATTAACGTTGTAGAAGCAGACCTCTATTGTATGGAGAAGCCATTAATCATAGAATTAAACATTCACTGATTCTTTAGTATTTAAAACGGACCGGGGAGCTGTACATAATCTTTAGAAAATGTATTTTATTTAAAAGGCGAATATCTCGGAAACGGTTATAGATAGCGTTTTCGCGTCTGAGGATGAAATATGTAGAATGTCGTTGCGCATCTGTTGCAAAAAAAAAAATGCTGACATCCTTGTAATATCACGAGTTTTTCCACTTTTTTAAATTAATTGTGGATTTGTAATAGGAGTTCATAATCTTTAGAAGATGTTTTTTTGTTTAAATGCGAATATCTCGGAAACGGCTATAGATAGAGTTTTCGCGTCTGGGAATCAAATATGTAGAATGTCATTGCGCATCTGATGCAAATAAAACCGATGCTGACATCCTTGTAATAGCATGAGTTTTTCCGCTTTTCAAGGCTAATTGTTGAAAATAATAATTTGAAAATAATAATTTGAAAATAAGAACTATGCTGACATCTTTGTAATAGCACGCGTTTTACCCTTTTAGACTTATTGTTGTAGCAGAATATCTGGTATATCTGTATAAAATGTATCAGGCATTGCCACGTATTTTACCGTTTACACCATGTCTCCTTCTCTAACGGTTTACGATAAATTGCAATTTTTGTTTTTCATTTAAAACAAATATTGCAATTTCTCGTAAATGGTTAGAGGAAGAGACATGGTGTAAACGGTAAAACACATAGTAATGCCTACTACATATTATGCACATATGCCAGTTATTCTGCTACAAAAATTGGTCTATTAAAACGGAAAAACTCGTAATATTACGAAGATGTCGGTATCGCTATTAATTGCAAAAGATGCGCAACGCCTATCTACATATTTCACTCTCAGGCACGAAAACTCTATCTATAACCGTTTCCGAGATATTTGAATTTTAAATAAAATACATCTTCGAAAGATTATGATCTCCTGATACAAATCCATAAACCCATGAAATGTACCAATTAAAAACAAAAATTGCAATTTCTCGAAAACGGTTTGAGAAAGAGACGTGGTGTAAACGGTAGAACACATAGTAATGCCTACTACATTTTATACACATATGCCAGATATTCTGCTACAACAATTAGTCTAAATTAGCAATAATGGCCTGGATGTAAAACGTCATTGCCACGACTAATGAATCAATGTGCATCATATGCAATTGCACTAATATGATCAAATTTAATGCAATTGTAATTGTAAATATCAATTGATTCTAGAAGTATATAATTACAGGTCATTATAACATTTAATAATACACAAATTCCCATTAATATTGGGGTTTAGTTTAAAATAAATATGTCACATTGGACTGTGACATATTAAAGCTATAAGAAAATACATATTTTTAAATTCTTCTTTTATTAAAATCCGTTTTTCTTTTTCTGTGTCTATTTTCAGAGGTGATAAACAACGTTTAGGATCAGCAATTGCTGCATATTTAGAATATTTAGATATTTGTGCATCAAATTTACCAAAAAGAAATGGATTATTAAATGAAGATGTACGAGCACAAAATACAATTGCCAGAAATTGGTTAGATTTGGATATATTTTCAATGAAAAAATTCCTCGAAGATGTTATTGGACCACTTCGTGTACCATCCCATAGACGTTATTTAAATTATTTTTCTGGTTTGTTATCGGGCAAAATAAAAATGAATTCATCACCATTATATTTAAAGTATGTTTCACTTGAATCACCACCATCATGGCTTCATTATGAGTCGATAGCATCACAAAATGTTGAATGGCGTAGTTTTATAAAAATTTATGAAGGATTAAATTGTGTCTTTACATCAGGTAAATATGCGCCACTAGAATTTTATTTTCATTTTAGTTTTTTTATAACAGAAAATTTATATTTTCATAATCATAATTTTTTTTCTCCTATTTTATTTTTATCATCTTCTGCATACATCCCCTAAATGGTACCATTATATCTATATTTATATATACAAATGTATGCCTTTGCAGATATTCATGTAATACCAATTTCAACAAGACAATTTATTTATGAAGTTGATCTATTACGGTTACGTGGTGATGTTATAATAAGGTGCTATCAAATTATACCAAATGATCGAGCTTATCAAGAAAAACGGGAACTTATGTTTTCCACCCAATTTCATACGTGTGCTGTTACAGACCGAGAGGTGTCATTTACAAGAAGTGATTTAGATTATGCTTGTGATGGTAATTTTTCTTGAATTTGGAATTACTTTCTGTATATATTGTCTTAATTGTCATATTTCTTTCAAATTTTAGATCCACGTTTTCCATCAGACCACAAAGTGACCTTGTATTTTGGAAATACCACAACAAATAGTGATAATCGTGAATTTATTTTTCAAAGTCCATTAGTAAGATTAGAACCAATTAATGCTGTTGCTAAATATGATAGTTTGGAAAATTTTGATGGTAAGTTGATCACTAAATTTTTGGATAAATTAAAATAAAAAAAAAAACTTTGATTGCGCGATTATAGAACTGAACTTTGTGTTAAGCAAGTGTACAGTTAAATGTTATCATGTATATATGTTGAATATCATGCTGTAATGGTTTGAATTTAACATTAAAGATACTGTAGAAACTACAATATCTCAATCAATGCACCAGTGCTAAGATGTTGCACTTGGCTTTCGAACTAATAGTTCGCATCAGTACAGTAATTAAAGATAATTGTATTTTGCGCAACTTCTAAACTAAATTTAATAATTTAACATTATTCTTAAAGTGACTTTATGCAGTATTAATAAATAACTGTTACTTCTCAAATTTTCCACTGCTAACATCAACTTGTACTTCAAGTACATCATTTAATAGCATGTATGAAACTCTCATTGAACAAGCATGCTTTTAAATGTTGAAAACCACAATAAGTTTTAGAGCTTGTGGAGGGACGTACGTTTCGCAGTATATTACCAATGGATTTGTAATGTTTAGAATCTATTTAACATACCAAACATATGCCAAACTTTGTTAAACCTAATATCTGTTTCAGCACTACCATCTATTATCAAAATACTTGTTGATCGCAATAGAAACCATGAATAATGTCTGATGGTATTTCATAACTTTCTCGTATTGTTTCCACGTTAAATACTGTCAAATGCCTACTTAAAGTCGAAACATGGTGGTTGCCATTCAATCGACTATTCAACAATAATTTTCTTAATGTATTTCAGTTCATATTTTATATTTACTGATTCTCAGTTGGGAACTTTCTGTTTCTAAAGTTCTGTTCTATGGTGGCAAATACTAAGTTTTCCTAATTTTGTTTAAATTTGCAGTATATATTATGCCTATGTTTTCAAGAATTCTACAATTATACCGCCATGCACTTTTACCAACCTCTTTGTCCAGTTGCTCATGTTCGATTATGTGGTCTATCGCATGTTAAATCCATCTCGTGGCGTTTAGAAAAGCCACCAGATCTCTTGGTCTTATAGTTGCAATTTCCAATAGATTAGGTGATATTTGCCTACCCAGCAGCCTGTATCTCTGTTGAGAAAGTGCTGGGCATTTGCATAGAAGGTGTCCTGTAGTTTCCCTTTCATCTACATCGCCGCAACTGCGACAATAGGAATTGAAAGGGATACTCAATCTTGACGTTCTATGGTGGCAAATACTAAGTTTTAATAATTTTGTTTAAATTTGCAGTATATATTGTGCCTATGTTTTCAAGAATTCTACAATTATTCCGCCATGCACTTTTACCAACCTCTTTGTCCAGTTGCTCATGTTCGATTTTGTGGTCTATCACATGTTTGTTTTTTTTTTATGTTGGTTAGCAGTGGCGGATCCGACTAAGTCTTCGATGGATCTAAATTTGCACGTAGGTGCCGTTTTGATTCCACAAACTCGAGGAAACCCGGTTGATTCTTGCACATATGCAAATTAAATCCATCTCGTGTCGTTTAGAAAAGCCACCAGATCTCTTGGTCTTATAGTTGCAATTTCCGATAGATTAGGTGGTATATGCCTACCCAGCAGCATGTATCTATGTTGAGAAAGTGCTGGGCATTTGCATAGAAGGTGTTCTGTAGTTTCCCTTTCATCTACATCGCCGCAACTGC
>JANSTX010033921.1:0-13777 GCA_027564355.1 Penthetria funebris | reverse complement strand
TTAAAGTTATTATCTTTTTTTTTTTTATAATTATTGATCAATAAATTTCATATAAATATTAAATAAAATGCAAAATAATATTTAATTCAATAAGGTTCACAGTTATATAGATTGATTTATGTATAGAAGAATCTTATCTAGGAAAAGGATAAAAAAAAAAACAATAAATCAAATTTCATTGTCACCGATCCTGCTTCCATTGAAAATATATAACTACTTTTAGTTTTAAAGATTTAAAGCTAATTAAATTATTTAAAATTAAAATAAATTTAATATCATTTATTATGTTTATACATACTAAAACTTTGTCTATTTAAAATATTACATATTTCTCACTTTTTTAAAAATAAAAAATATGTAATATTTTTATAAAATCATAATTATGATCAGTGTCAGAGATAAATATTAATTTATGATCAATTTTATGATTTTATTTCCATCATTTTTATGCATTGTATAATATTTTTTTAAAATTTTTGTTTTTAATAAATAAAACAATGCCAATGTACTTTATATTTTTCACATTTTTAATTTACTATTTGAAAAAAATTATTTTTTAAAAAAAGAAAAATTTTCATTTAGTAAATATTTTCAATTTAATTAATTTACACTCAATGCTTTATGTTTACAAGTGAAATGCTCTTATCAAAAGCGTTCACATTCAAATCTTTACATAGAAAATCAAAGTATTTTTTATAAATAAAATATAAAACATAAAAATAAAATAAAAAAATAAAAATTATTTACATAATATATGTATATGCAAGTATATACATACATATAAACATATGTATAATTAAATTCGACACAAAAATAAAATTAAAATAATTAGAAACCTAAATGTCAACTAAATTTAATATGCAAATATTAGAAAAAAAAAAACTAATCAATAATTATACCCATCAAAGGATGATCCCAAATATGAGTAGAAATGTTTATTAAGTGGAACTGAATAATAGTATGGGGAAGCTGGATCTGGTGCTACTCAGTCTAAAAATCCTGTATTAACCAATTTTTCGAGGAAAAATTTCACATCACCCAACTCTGAATCTTTAATACCTAATGATTTTAACATTCCTAAATCACCATTTTCAACTGCCATAAATACAGATCTTAAATGTTCCAAATCGGATCTAATGTAAACAGAAATTTTTTTTTTTAAAAAAATTATAACAAATTGAATTTGGTTTTTGTTTTATATTATAATAAACAGAAAAATAAATGCTTCCATTACCTCATTAAATGAAGGGCTGCACCAAAATCTTCAATTGTCTGTGATTCACTTAATGCAATCGCAACTTTTTCTATACCACCTAATGGTGCTAATGCATCTCTTGCCTTACTACCAAATAGTTTTTCTAAATAATTCGGACCATGTGATGCCAATAAACTTTGCAGAAATGATGCCGTTTCTTCAACTGGTGGTCGTTTTGCTATAATATAATAATTAAAAAAATATTTAAAAAAAAAAAAAAAACAAATATTAATTTATCACATAAATTCAAGACCTCCTTAACGGGGTGATACAAAATAATATTAAATAATAATAGGTTATATCTCGATAATCTAGATATCCTCTACAACCACCCAGATTTATACAAGAATCTCAGTAGATTACAAAGTTTCACGTTCTGCAGCTCTTTAGGCTAAGAAAAAACCACCAAGCACTCTATTTCACCCTCGAGCCAAAGCAGAACAATCACATAATAAATGTCTCGTGGATTTTATTTCCTTTTTATCTTTAAAACTACATAAGAAATAATTTAACAACACATCAAGACGCCTAGCTTATCCCCCTATCATCCAGTGACCCGTTAGATTCCCCAAAGGGCCCCTAACATCTGTTCTACTATGATTTAGCAACTGCGCCGTTCTCTTATTAGTATACTTAATGCCATTTCATGGGGCCAAATCGCTTTAAACGTTGAGAGTTCGGCCACCATACCGTAGACCCATACGTTATGATTATGCCTATGGTCTTGTACAATGTACAACTTTAGGACTAAGTACCCATATTAAATCGAAAGCAATCTTTGAACCGAAATTTGGAACAAATACTCTATGCAAAAGTTGATATGTTTATAGTAATGGAATAATTTGCTATTATGAATGAAATAATGGAGAATGAAGCAGCATATTGCAAATAATATTCGTAGATGTTGAAGATCGTTTTCGCTTAAGCTACAATACGAGAACTGCATTGTCTGTATACGTTATATGTTGATATCTAACATTCTGATACATCCAATATCAAAAAAATTATGAGGCCGACTCAAATAAAGGTCTTTTTCATACTATAACTGGTCATTCAGGATTCAATTAGAAAAGTACTTCTCCTTTTTATTTTTCGAAAAGCTTAAAAAAAGAAGAAGTAAATAAATATGTTCTCATCAAAATTCAATTTTTTTTTGAAAAGCTTAAAAAGTTTAAAATGATAATGGCCGCGTGAAAATCGTATTGATATCTCTTATAATCATTCTGATCAACATATGGGTAAGGGGAAGTAAATAAATATATACACATTTTATTACTAAATGTATCCTCGATTATACACCCTAACTAACATATATTTTATTATATTTTTATCGGGTTTCCAGCGAAACCTCACATTTAAGTAAATGCGGATTGAGTAACATTGATGATAGTCGGTCATCAGCCAAATTCCATTTAGCGTTAATTTTTCTAACCCTCTAAAACATTTATGTAAATAAAAGCTTGAGATTAAAATTTTTACATTAAAAGACCAAGTAAAAGTGTAGTTTTTTAAATCAAATAAAGTCGAATATATAGGTCAAATTTTCTTTGACTATCATGTTTACGGTTCTTTTCATATTTTTTGTCAGTAACATAAAATTTTGCCACCTTCCACGGTACTTAATTCCCTGAGTATATTTGAGATTATACGTTCATTTCCTTATATTCTTTGTAGATTCCAATTGGACAATTCCGAAAATTCTAAATAATATCTTCGTGCCACCACAATACAATACAATATTAGAATATAAAAGAAGAATTTGTATTAAAACGTAGGTAATGAAAATTCAAGTAAGAAAATAAAATTTCTAATTAATTATAATACTTTATAATGGCATGAATATAATTTTTTATGTGACATTAATTTTATCTCATTGTATGTATACAAAATAACTAACATGATGAACATCAAATATCTCTTGTATATATCATATATTGTTATGTGCAGTATATCAAAACTTAGGCCAGCCATAAAATATGTGTCAAGATGAGTGATATCATCAAAAAGTGGGTACTTTAATAATTCAATAAAGTGCCATTTAATTATGCAAAACTTAATGTTCCGTAAAGCTTAAGAAAATTAATGTTAAAACCTTACGTTGTATACTTACAGCTATATATTATTAAAGAATTTATAATGAACAAAATTATTTAATTACATTAAAACGATATAGATTTACATTTTGAATAATTTATTTTTAATTGCAATGTGTCACTAGTTAATGTTATTGCTAACGAATAACTGACAAGGACGATATACTCATTAAATTGTATTGATTTTTTAACAAAAAAAAAAAAAGAAACTAAATCCAATAATCCTTTAGATACTGAATTTATTTGTTTGGATAAAATTGATGAAAATTTTTTTGAAATTGAATCGAACATATAGATAAATTTATAATAGGTCAATTTAATGTAATAATATCCTTAAATATAATAGAATAGCATATTATGTAAGTGGTGTATGATTTTAATTTTCACGTTCATATTTAATAGTATTGTTGCATTGTTTGCAGATTTATAGTATTGTTGCAGTTAACAAATTTATTATTATGCAAAGCTTCGATTAAGAAGGTAGACTACGAGAAAATAAGATTCAAATAAATTTCGAAAGTAATAAATATTTTACTTTTGTTATATTTTTTTAAAAATGGTTATATTGAATTAATTAATTTTGTGTTAAATTGCAAGTGATATTTTTATAGTAGAACCGTAAAGTATATAATTTATAAAATACATCTGAAAAATTGGGAAAATTTAAGTTAATCAAATTTATTTTTATCAACAAAATTCTTGTAATTTTATAAGATATTTGAATAAAAAAATTAGTTTAAAATTTCTTTTCAATTTAACAACTCGCTTCTTATACCTCAAACAATTTAGTGTAATTTACATTTAGGCCTATCGCACGTTGTTAATGTCATATGTACAGGGTATATAGAGGTGACAATTTATTCATCCTGAATAACTTTTCTTCTATACCGGAGTCACATATTAATGTTATTTTACAATATTAAAATGTTTGGCACTTCTTTAAATATTAAAATTCTAAATTAAATAACATCGTCAAAAAACCAAATACTTTCGACTACACTTGTTGTATATACAATTCCATAAATAATATCATATTTCAATGTCATATTATTCATGAATTATTATCAAAATATATTCAGTAAACAATAAATATTTTCATTTTCACCATTATTATATTGAATAGATGAAAACTCTGTACACGTAGAATATTTACCAATGATTTTAACTTCCCTAAATTAATTCCACCCTTATTCCATATGTATTTATAAGAATAATATATTTATTTTTCACACGTAAATTTTTTTTGTCATAATACTCTTATAATAAATAAAGTGTAAGAAAAAATTTATTTTTGCACTACTTTTGTTATGTATAATAATTCAAATACAGCACTATAAATGAGTTGATGTTAAAGATGAAATGTAATTTATTTCAAGAATAATACCACAAAAAAAAATAAAATTCTACCAAAAAAGTAAGTTGCTATATAGAAAAGAAAGCAACTAAAGAACAACTTAATGAGTATGAAAATTAAGAAAAAAATAGTAATTTTACCACAACTCTTGCATTATTCTTAAATGAAAATTTGCTGAACAATTAAATGAAAGAAATTAATCATCACATCATCATTTGCTTTACCTATGAACAATTGTAATTGTTGATAATCTCTGGCCTCGCAATATTGTTTTTAAACAATCCGGTCTTCAATTAGCCTGGAGACATTTCAGTCAGGTGCATATTATTACTGACTTTGATCATAGAAATTTGCCTTGACTGTCATATTCTATTCAGAATACCAAATATTTGATAAGCGTCGTCAAATGCATTCGCAATCCGCTACGTAATCAATTTCTACAGAAAATGGTCATGTTTGTGGCGAAATACCATAATCTTCATTAGTTACGTTAAATTTCTGGTGATAAAATTAACGTCATTTATTTTACAATTGAATGCATATAAAAAAAATGATCACCAAGTATTTTACTATTCAAAAACTCGTTGCATGGTGAATCATGATATAGATCACGGATCATGCAATCCAAATATTAAGGAAAACCAGCAGACTTAATAAAGAGAGTAAAATTCTATGTTATAAACAACTGATTCGTCCCATTATAAAATACGCGTTCAATGCTTGGTTTACGTTATCCTCGCATCAAATGGAGTGAATTCGAATACTAGAACGGAAGGTACTACACCAGTGCTAGAACACCAAGGGGCGAATATAGACATATAAGCAACTTTAGGAAGAATATATAGAATCTTGATTAGGCAGACGCTAAAATTCCTTCAATCAATTAGTTGTATAATAATTTTTTTTCCAGTAATAATTCCCAATGTAATTGCCACCATCCCATTGTATACAGTTCCACTTATGTAACACTAAAATTTAAAAAATATCTACATAAAGCATCATGGGGGCACAATGCGATGCCAATTAGAAACTAATTATTGTTCACAAAATGTAATTTTTGTATAATAGCTGCAAGTTTTATGTAATAAAGGATTTTTGAATGATTACCAGCTATGACGATATTCCATAACTTTCTAATTTTATGTCTATATACAACACTATGCAGATGAATGAGAATTTAAGAATGAAAAATTTAGTATAATTAATAATTATAATTAGTTCTATATTTTCCGGTAGAACGTCAAATATCAACCGCACTTGTTTCTATAATATAAAAATATGATCAGTTAAATATTTATTAATTCTGTAGTATGCTGTGTCAATCCACAGGTACCTAAATTGTTTATTTTTCCAAGTTCACCAAAAAAAAAAATAACCTATGTTTTTGGTCACGATCACACTTTATAAAACTGACAATTATAGTGTGATCGAATAAATCTAATAAACATTTCTGTTTTATTTATTGTATTTATTAACCAATATTTACCGAAAATACAGAATCAACACTTCACGCGTCCAGAGTAGGTTATATACACGTTCGATAGTAGATGTCCTAAGACAATTTGCAATTGCCCCATTATCTCCTTACAGGGTTTTTGATAGACCTTCAGCAAAATGTTACAAAAGTTGAATTAAGAATGAAGAAAATATGCAGAATATGTGCAAAGAACTACCAATCTTATCTTAATTTTTAAGTATAGGCATTTATTTAAAAACGTTGAAAATTGAAAAAAAAAGAAACCTTCTTTCGCCCTTCTTCCTCTTCTATGTAATTATTTTTTTATTTTTGCAAAAAGTTGACTCAAGTTATAACCCACAAATGCTCTTATTTAGATATTGTTACACAACTCTCTGCACGCCATCTATTACATAACGATTATATTTTCTACAATACTATCTGTACACCATCTGAACAAAAACTAACCAACAAGCATGAAACATCGAAAAAAATAAATAAAAATCCAGGAAGATACAAATGATCGAGAATAGTATAGAAATGTGTCGAAAGGGCTATTGAGAAAATAAAAAAATGTTCTCAATACACAGATTACTCCACTATATAAGTGGCAACATTTCGGCTAACAAATTATTATTAAATAAATTCGTATAAGTAAAATAATAATTTATTGTTATAAATGTATGATATTGATTAAATTAAGTTTGTATTATATTGCAAGTGAAATTTTTATTATATTACATGATAAAACATTGCCTTTTCGTTAATAGGTCGGCCAAGGCTATATTTATAAGGAAGAGTCAGTAATTGAAAAGAACATCTACCTTATCAGTTTTTTTAACAATATATTATATATATACAGAAAACTGAAGTAAATGATGTGAAAATCTGAAATAAAAATATCGATAAAAAAAAGTCTTGACCTTTTTCTATATTACCCGAGAGATAAAACTCACATATGTCTATCTGGCAAATATGCAGAATATATGTGAACAATCTCTCTATAGGGCTGAGTCCGAATATTATTATATTTTAAAAATTTATTAAGGGTAGATTAAAATGTTATTTAAGTAAGATTAAAAACAACCTCTATTTTGACTATAATTTCAATTATATACATATTATTTTTTAAATTATAGCTATTTTTTATATAAAAGTTTTGCATACATATACTCGTATTAGATTGGTCGTTTTTAAAATAAACACTTGTGGTCTATTTTAACACAAATAAAAAGTTTGACGGCGAAAATGCAGAATCACAATTCCTCGCCCACAGAGTAGTTTTTAGCTGAGATCAATTCATGGTCGAAATGCAACTAAAAATTGTATGTTATTCCAAAACAAAATGGAATACGGAGTACAAAAAGTAAGGTTTGATATGGCCAAAATACCCTAAATTTTGTAATTTAAATACACAATTCGTGTAGCTTCTGATCGAGAATTAAAATTTTATTTATTTTTGTTACAATTAATTTATTTATTATTACAACCCCTAATTATATACATAAATTTTTACGTATGTTTTATATCATTTTTACAGTCTACTTAATGAAATTACTATTATGTTGTATATATGAAGCATGTATAAATGTTATTATACCGTCTTATATTCAGTCGTAATTGGAAAATATAACAAGAGAAAAATATATGTCTTCAGGAATATTATTATATTATTCCTTTAGGGAATGGATATTGGACATTTTAAATATACAAGTAACCTGTTGTTAAAACATTAACAGTAATAGGAATCCAATTGTTAAAAAACCCCAATGTATGGATAGACAATTGTCATCGTAATATCTATAAAATTTCAGCGATATTATAATTGTTTTAAAGTTAATATATGTGACTTGTGACACAATATCATAAACTTATATCAGCATAAGACGTATATTTTATATTGTACATAATGACAATATTTTCTGGAGTGAAACATTTCCTATATCAACACATTAGAAATCAATCATGCCAAAGACGTGATCATTCCAAAGTAGATAAGAATTGATGTACATTCGGAGAAAAGTAAGATTAGAATAATTTTAGAGCAAATTACTATCAAAATTTATGAATATATTGTTACATGTACGGTTATATTTAGAAAATTTAGTACTCATTCAAGAATTCGGTACATATTCAATAGAGGGCGCTTACAAAAAAAAAATTGTGAACTAGTAAAATGTATAAGGTGCTTGAATAAACTGGTAGATTAGAGAAACTTCAAATGATAAACAAAAAGCTAATATAAATAAGGGCTTTATGAGCAAGAAAATATTGTTGAAAATAAAGCTTAATCAAATGCACATCGAGATATTGAAAGTAAAATAATTGCATCGTGAAGTATAAGTTAATAGAAAATAAAAGCATTTTGTATAGTAAAATTGTATTGTATTTTCCAATAGAATTAAGATAAAATAAAGTTTTTATAAAAGTGCAAGTCGGTCAAGGCTATTTATCAGGGAATCAACGTTGTATATAACAAAAAGCAACCTCTCAAAATACATTTTTATAACAATATCAATTGTAGTCCATAAATATGATATTAATTAAATTATTTTTAATAGAGCGGTCCTGAAATTCTTCAATCCGGCAACTTAACCACTATGGTACATTGTCATCATGATGCAGGATACTATCATCGCCATATTTAATAATTGGATTTATGGTTAGTGATGAGAGGTAATTAATAAAAATTAAAACGAGCGTATAGTACATACATTTCAGCTTGTGACACTATGTAAAAGTTAAACGCTAATGTTATTTGTATATTTGTTTGATTTGGGTAAAATTGAATTATATATTAAACTGATCCATAGTCGCTGCTGTTACCCCATAACTCCAAAATGATTCTAGCAACTGATATTATACTTTGAAATAATTATTTTATATTGACTTTCAATATTTTTGAATACTCACAGAACATTTTTTGTGTTGAATATTTATTATATATAATTACCTGCTGTACAGAGTTTAACATCTTCATCATAGCCATCACTACAGTCAGGAGCACCGTCACACCTTTGAAATAAATTCTAATGAATAAATCATATTTTACTAAATAAAAATTTTTTTTTTTGCAAAACTTAAGTAATTACATATAATGATTATGTTATTGCAATTAGTACTAAAAATTCAAATATGAATATTATATTTTACGTACAAGTATTGTATTGATATGCAGTTTCCATCCCCAGGACATTTAAATGGCTCGTATGGATGACAGGCATCTAGAAAAAAAAATTATAATCAGTTTTATTATGCGATTGCATTTTTTATTTAATTTCAATTTTCACAAGACAAAAGTTTCAAAAATTAGATTGCTAATTTTAGAATCAATAGAATTCCACGCATTATTTTCGAATTTGATCAATTTGATGTAAATATACGTAAGGCACTTAAAATGTAGAATTTTATATGAAGAACAATAAAGAGACTAATTATTGGGACACAGTAATTAAAGGAATTATTTAAGATACATTTATAATTATTATTTAATTATTTTTTAAATTATTGATACATCAATCAAAATAATCATGTGAGTTCATCCACATGACTGAAAAACGTGGGCTTTTCTATTTCTTTCCACATGTAATATTAAAATTTAGAGTAAATTTATGGGAATATTCATTCGGATTTTCTGGTTGCGTTTTTGTATTTTTTTTCCTATAATAATTCTGTTATTCATCATCAAAACTATTGTTTTTTCAACCTAGTCAACAAAACACCATGTTTTTAAGACTCAATCATATGCCATTACTGACATACATCGTAATACAATATATAGAGGTAAAGTGGAATTAAGTATCCTTAATGATAGACGGTAGCATAAATGACCAATTCTATTAATTACCACAAGGACTATATCTCAATAATAGTGTTTTATTTTACGATACTATAAATTTATGTCATAAACATTTTTATTACCATTTTATTATCAAATTTATTAAAGTATCACATAGTTTCCCATATTAATTTAATAATTTTCATATGTACCATAAAAAATTCATTGGCACGAAAAACTGTTTAATTCTCTAAACCAAGAAAGAACAATAATTATAATTAATTGTTTTACAATCCCAAATTAATATTTTAATTGAAAGTATAATATAATATGTAACATAATTTTTAATTGTTACCTTAAAGTCAGACGAAAGTTAAATAATTGTTTCCTTCAAACTAAGCAGATTAATCACATAAATGCTTAATTAGATTAGGGAAAGATCAATCTCTATATACAGATGTTTATATATGGTTTTATATATTTAATTATTATGTATGTGATTTTTTTGGTAGTAAGTATTGTGGAAATTATAATTTAACTTTGCGTATATTTAGTGTTATCGATAACAACTAAACAGATGGTATCTGCCATATTTGCCAAACTTTTTTGAATTATTCACAGATTGAACTGGATAAAGGATGGAATGTAGTTAATGGGAAATGAAATTAAGCACATAAAATGTCATCTTATTTCGCATGCGCGAATTAACAAGTCAAATTAACAAGCGAAGTAATGATTTGTGGAACATACTTATTTCGCTTTCTTTTTTCCTATTAATTCGAAACATTCTCATTTCGCAATATTCATAGTTTACTTCGCAATGAACTATGTACTAGACTTAATTGACAGTTGTGCTTCACTATAATAATAGTGTATATATATATATATATATATATATATACATCCAATGGCAAATAAAATTGGTTCAATATCAATCAAATATACATGATGATAGAAATTAAAATTGGTATGATATTACCAATTCATGCGATAAAAATACCCTTCGTAATTAAAATGAAAAACACACACGATCATCATCATAATGACGACTGAAAATTGGTCAACTTAAAACCCAATCATGCAATTTCACAGTATATAATTGTAAATGGCTAATTAATTCTTGGGTATGCCATTGGTAATTCTCTAGTCATTTTATTATAGTTAATAAATTTAACATACACAAATAACTATTTGATATTAATGTTATTCAGTCAATGTAATGTAAATTAATTAAAACCATTTCAAAAGTAATTGATATAAATTCCACTATTCCACATTTATCCTATCCTTAAATTGTAGTTACTGCATATAATTTGTACATAGTTTAACAGATATTATCTATCAATAATGAATAGCTAATACAATTTTGTTGTCTATATTTTTCAATAATAATTGATCTTTACATTGAAAATTAATTGAAAAGGATATGTAACAAAATGAGATAATTTTCACAGTTTACCTTGAATAAATATTGAAGGATAATCTAAATAACATATATATAGTCCTACATATATGTATAAAATACAAATAGAGAATGGGGGATAGAATGATATTTGATCTACATAATGACTATATTACATAAAAGATGCAATATGTTATATTGTATCTACATTGCTATGTATCATATATTATACATAATAATGAGATTTAAATATTAATTCGAACGATGTGAACAATGTCTTTTTATGTATTTACATAATATAATTAACCTTATCCATTACTATCTGATAAATATATGAACTCTTCCTTAGAGCGCTATCTATAGAAATTAATTGAGCGAGAAATCAAATTATTTTCAATGTACGTGGGTGGTGTATACAATAAAAATATGAATAAGGACGACTGAATAAATACACTTTGTGGTTTACAAATGTTTATTATATTTTATCTAATTTCATTAATTAGCATATAGTTCCTAAATGTATATCCTTTGTTTCATTAGGATTTTATTGTGATTCTAATTTGGAAAATAGACGTAGTTTATGGTAATTTATTATTATGTTTTTAATGCAAACATTACATTATCTAAAAATAATATTTTAGGATGGAACATATAGATGTGATATCAACAGAATATTATTATAGGTAAGTGTTATGTAGTATGTCGTGTGGTTCTTTCAAAATTATTAGAAAATATGTTACCTACCCATCCATATATATAATATTAGATGACTAGTGTAATTTAGTGTGACTAGTTTTTCAGTTTCAAGCGGCATATATAAAATGATTATGATTTTCAGGAAGAAGAAATTAAAAAGTTATTGACTATCAATAAACATTATCATAACATATCTCAATGTACATATCATACTAACAACGATCTTTGGTGTCGAATGGAGTGACCAACTAACGTCTTGGCAAGTAAACATGTCTTCAACAACAGGAAATTAACTAACATATTTGATTCTATATTTATGATAATTGAATATCGCAGAGTACATAAGTAAAGTACTAATTTAAATCAACTCTCTCTAAAATCATAACCGCTTAAAAAACCGAAATAAATCCATGGAATATCGTGGCTAAAGTCTGGTTTCATAAAAAAAAACATTCAAATATATACCCTATAGATCTGTAATTGAATACTTTAAGTTTAATTAATAATGTTATGTAATCAATCAATTTCATAATTTCATATTACTGTACAGTTCGCTAATTTCAATTATAGTTATTTAAGTTGACATTTGATGTTACATACATATTTGAAATGGTAAATTAACATCGCTATGCCGCCCTATGCGTCCTCGAGGCGTAAATGTTTAGATGATGATGATGATGCAATGGTCGTGTCTAATATAAGAAGTACTAAATGTGTTTCTATATAAATCGTGGGTTGCTTATATTAAAAATTAATAAAATATTTAGAAAATAATGTATAAGCAGCACCCACTTCTTTAGAAGGAAATGCTATTTAATTTCGCATAAGCAAAGTACGTACACATGTAAAATATTTGATGAAGCAAGGGAAATATGAAGGAAAATGAGAAAATTGCAATTGGACATTTTTTGGTATAGAAAACAATTTAATATTTTAAATTGTCACACATTGTGAATGGTGTAGAGAAGTTTGTCTTATTCGCATCTAGCACTGTAACACCTACTGAGCGAAATTATTTACAATTGCATCGTGATGCTATTGCCATCATTTTTGCAGTACAAAAAAATTAATAATTATGTATATGGTCGACCTTTCACTACATTAACGGATCATCAGAGTCGCAGACAAATTTTTGATCCAAAAAAGAGTACTCCATCTGTTGTTGCTGCCTATACTACAAAGGTGGGGTGTAATATTGGCAATGTATGAGTATAGTATACTGTAGAAATGTGTTCTTAAAATGGAAAATGCAGATAGTATGTCTAGGCTGCCATTGGATCAGAATTCTGAAATTGATAATATTCCAATAAAAGTCGTTAATTTCTCAGACGATTTTCCTGTAAGTCTGTCAGATATTCAGGAAAATACGTGTCTAGATGAGAAATTAAGTCTGTCTATAAATTTATAAAAGAAGGATGGCCAGAAAACGCAACAGTCTTACTACGGAGCACCAATGTTTGGATTACATTAATAGTTTCATAATATTCATGAATTTTATTTTGGAATAGTCAGGATGAAAATGCACGCTAGATCCAATGTCTTGTGACCAATGATATCAATTCTAATTAACCAAGTAGCATGTGGGCGAACGCGTTTGCTTACATCTTCTCCAATATTCAAAGCAAATTTAACGCAATAAGTTTCCGGTCTACGCATTCTGTAACCAAACCATCTTAATCTACTTTGAGTGATTATGTTGGTGATGGGAGTAACTTTTAAACTGCCTCGAATATAGTTGCTCTG
>JANSTX010033888.1:0-13780 GCA_027564355.1 Penthetria funebris | reverse complement strand
TAAATTTTAGTAGGTTTATTTCGATGACCGGGCCTCACAAGAATAACTATAAATTACAAACAAAAATGTTTATCAATCAAAGGTTTTATTTACGTTAAATATTGTATTGAAAATAATTTCTATATTCTGTTCGCCTGTTACCCACTTGATAATTTTGAAATATTGTTACTATTGTTGGTGTATGTTGTTGTAAAAAACTAAACATTTTAAGCTTCATATTTCAGCTCGCCTGTTACACATTTGTTGAATTTTGGATATTTTGTTAGGACATGAAAAGTTCATTAAATTTTAAAAAAGATATCAGAAAATCATTTTAATTAAATTAGCAACCCCGACCTGAAATTTAAATTTTAGTAGGTTTTTTTCGTTGACCAGGCCTAGCAGAATATAGAAATTAGTTTTCCATACAACATTTTAAGTAAATAAAAGCTTTGATTGATAAACATTTTTGTTTGTAATTTATAGTTATTCTTGTGAGGTTCGGTCAACGAAATACACCTATAATAATTTAAATTTCAGGTCGGGGTTGCTAATTTAAAATTATTTTTAAAAATTTAATGAACTTTTCACCTTATTGTATTTATCGAAGCTTAAACTGTAAACAGCAATATTTAATGTAACATAATATTAACAGTAAATAAATATCATTGCAAATATTTATGTGCAACATTATTAAAGGAATATTTATTATCATAATCATTTGCATTTATTATTTTGTGAGCAGCACCTTGGTTAGGATCAACTATTCCGACAAAGATATTGAAAATAGGTCGTATGTACACCGATGGATCGAAAACGGTTGAGATGGAGCGGGCTTGTTACATTTGAACCGAATTATGATGGCCATTTCTCATTAAGAAAAGCAATGAAAGTTTTCCAAACTAAGATACTTGCATTAAAGACTTGTGTACACGTAAGTCTATAAAGATAGTATGCTGGCAATAGAATTCAAATGTTATCTGACACCCAAACAGCACTTCAAGCAAATGACTCATATAAAGTAGAGTCATTAATTC
Organism: Penthetria funebris; assembly: GCA_027564355.1. Lineage (NCBI taxonomy): Eukaryota > Metazoa > Arthropoda > Insecta > Diptera > Pleciidae > Penthetria > Penthetria funebris. The sequence continues at coordinate 12,764 of JANSTX010033888.1, read as the reverse complement.
AGTGACTCTGCACTGAGTACCTGTCCATTAGGGAATCGATGGTAATCGAAAATCAGGTTGCTAAACGTCAAAATTTAAAAAGCAGACAGACACCTTACTTGGGAGAATACATCCTGCATCCAAAAGAACTTTTAAATTTTGAACCCATAAAAATTCTGGACTTCATCAGAGTTCTGAACCTGAGGTAGACGTAACAATAGTTAGGGCATCTACAATAGTTCCTCTGCGTTGCGTTGGTGGTGGAATTTATAGTCCATACACCCTCTTAATAATGTAATCTAATCTATCGTTCGTAGTTGTGTAATGTCAAGCACAGTCTTTGATTGAACAGGAATATAATGATGAATTTCAAAATGCTCAACTATATGTACCTGAAGATTCTGCTGTTTGACCTGCACCCCAATAACTAACGTCTTGCATTTTTTACTAAAATGTATATGATGAAACCCAATTTCCTTTGTCTTTTATGCGCACTAATCACAATAAGTTGACTATAAAAATATCCATTGTAATCAGATGATGCAATCCATGTAGTTGTCTGAATTATTGTTCCAAATTTAACACAACTGTTGTATTTAGCTGTAATTGTTAATATTAAGAAATAAAGCAACTCTACTATTATGTTCCATATGATTCGGTTTTCCAGAAAACGGATATAATAATTTACCCATTTTTCATCAAATCTCATTCAACCTAAGAGTATTGTTTTTCTATCTGTTCAATTCTTGAGCCGCCTGTGTTAGTTTCGTTGGTTCAAACATTATTGCAACGTTCCAAGATTCCAAATCAATAAAAGGTCATCATCGTATTTCCATCACATCAATTTTTGACGTTTTTCATTTTTTTTACTGAAGTGCACTTGTTAATTGAGCTATTGACATTTAATATATTCATTTTTTAATGCGTCTTAATGTTTATGGTCTCCAACGACTTGTGCAGTTAAATATGACTACGGAACCGCGGACACAATTTGGAACCTGGAATGTTAGAAGTATGCTTGAACTGACGAAACAGGTTCCAGAATTGAAAAGGTATAAACATGCTTGCGTTGAGTGAGATTTGATGAATGGAGAAAGGACTATATATTCTGGTGAAACGCTTTTGTTTTCTAGAAAACCGATTGTGGAATTGGTTTATTGTTAAGTGTTTCTGAAACGTACAGTCATGTCTACTAGAAGCCAATAGAATACAGGTAGATGCACCTACTGAGGCAAGCATCGTTTGATGAGAAGAGGGAATTTTATAGGCAACTTTTAGACTACTTTAATGATATTAAGAGACCGGATATTGTTATATTCATGGAACAGGTGTCTATTATGTGTACACACATTTGAACAATAATATACTTTTTTCCGAAATGTGCAGTAAACATAACCTTGTGATTGGCTATACAATATTTGCCTATAAAAGAATATTTACAGAAACTTGGATTTCACCGGACGGGAATACCTGAAATTAAATATATCACATAATCGTTAGTAAGTATTTTTAAGTGACCATTATTTGATTATGTGGTAAATACAATTAAAACATATGGCATGCATAATGAAATAATCTAAAGAACGTTGAAACAAAGATTCACTGGCGTTTAAGTGAATCGTTTACTATACGACTGCCTTCGACGAAAATGGAACACATTCCCAGACGCAGTGAGACAATTCAATAAAAACATTCTTGGTTTCATTAGTTGTGGAAGAAATGAATGGATTAGTGATGACAATTGGGATCTAATACTGGATGCGATGTACTAACAGAATATGCATACACAGTGGGATCAATTGACCAAAGAGGTTGATAAAAGTGCAAATTGTCTGATAATATTGCAACCTCGTGGAAAGCCTGGCTGACAATTATATATCTAAAATAGAATAACTTTACATGTGTGAGAACTGGCTTGGTATCAAGTTACAAAACACGATAAACAATATTATAGCCAATATTATAAATATAGCTATAATATATAGAAAATCTGTGGCGCCGAATATTTTCATTTTGCAGTTAAATAATATCAATACGTTTTGTAGCGTTTTTTTAAGTTCTGTCCAATCAATACAATGCATACATTCTCATCCATTGTCGGTGCTTCCATATATTATCGTATTCTTGAACATTGTCGTTAATATACTCTTCTTTGCTTTAACTCCATGATTAACCCATAGATGCACTTCTTTCACCGAGTTCCTTACACCAACTCTTAATCAAAACCAAGAATGTCTATTGTATGTGTCTTGTATTCTCGTGTCACCTAGACAAACTTCGTCACGGATGTATATTAGATTTCAAATTCAATTTTCCCATATGATAAAAGTGCCGAATGGAGTGACCGATTATTAGCAACATTTTCCAACCCATATTTACCTCCTTACCTGAGGCGTAAAAGTTATGATGACGAAGTCAAAAGTTGTGATCGAATAATGATGTTCAAACAAATTTGTATACAGCTGCATAGAATAAGAGAAGTGGTATTAATTTCTAAGTAGAATAATTGTTCCTAAGCCAGACAATATGTACTCGTATGTATTATCAATAAGATTGATTAATCTGCACATTTTATTAGATTACAAGAGCAGTATACATTAACCAAATTGAGGGGAAAAATCCAATGTATATATAAAATTACCTAATATTATGATGCAGTTAAGCGACCATCATTAAAATTAATTTAATGCAGTTTTTATACCGCGTGCGCAAATGATACATTATTTTCAGTATTATGGCGGTTAAAAAACTGTACTAAAAACTGCTATAATTATATTGTAGTGCAAATTTTAGAATCGTTATGTTTTCACCAATTTATTATAATAATTGTGTAGTTAACATTTTCGATTTTTGGTTGGTAAATAAGTACATTCGTTGATATAAAAGAAATTTGATGCAATTATTAAGTGATATTCCGATTGCAGAAATATTAACATAATTATAAATTATATAAGAATTGATATATATTAGCCATATAATTAATTCCTAGTTAAAAGTGTTGATGATGACATAATATGAAATCACAAATAATTATAAAAATTAAAATCAAATCTATAATACTTTCACTATTTGTAGAACACACAATTCGTTGACCGTGATTGAATATGATAATTAAAATGTAATTTCGCTCACTTTTATTTTCAATTTAATTTCAAATTAAGAGTATTTTTTTGAGGCTTGACCATTTGAATTTGTAACTATAGTTTTATGTAACTATTTTAAAAATTGAAATAGGTTCCTGGAATGGTATTCGCATCACGCACTTCTTTCTTGCAATTTTATTGTAGATTGATCTTATAAGACACATTCACCACCAACTGACCTCAATGGTACTAAAAAATAATTTATTTAATAAAGTATTATAACAATTTTAATTTATACAAAAATATAGGTTTAAATTAAAATATTTTTTTTTGTTGTTAAACAAACATAGAATTTATTCGATCAAAAAAATATATCTCTAAGAAATAGACGAATAGCATAAAAGAGACCAAGAAAAGATATCCAGCAAGTGATTCAATTAAAAGTCTTCAACTTCTTCGTCGTTTATGGATCGAAAATTAAAACATTGTTGAAAACATTTATAATGAATGGTACAATGCGAATAATCGTGTACCTTGCACAGTACCTGAACCTCTTAATAGTTTATATGTAGTTATAGACTCCTACAGTGTTGATCCACATTTATTTTGTACAATGATTTTCAATAGTTACAACTTATAAGTTATAACAATATATACAACTTGATCATAATAAATACACAGAGTGTTTAATTCGCAATTCATGAACGTGACACAGCTTACCATTCGTATAATTGTTATAGTCTTATAAGTGCATTTGTTGAATGGCAAGAAAAATTGAGACTGCTACCAGTTTTGTCCTGATATTTCTTTTTTATAGGTATGATGATAACTGAAAGTGAATTGTTTCATAAGTTGTGATTGCGTGTGATCAAAATTCAAAAAATGCATTTGCTCTTAAATAGTTGTAAGTATTTAAGAAGTGACAACTCATCGTACCTTTGATCTCAATTGTACACAACGGTGACATGGTATATATTGTTATAGGGGAGAGTAAGTCAAATGCTGGTATATTTTTGAAAAAAGACTGAAAGTAGACAAGGGATTACTAAAAACCCAGTTTATAGTGGAGTTACTAGTATTCATATGGGTTCTGGCTATAAGGATATTAGGATAGGCAGTTAACGAGGCACGTCAATCTGAATTCCGAATGTCCACTAAGGTTTTAACAATACTATATCATTATCTCTCACCGTTAACCAACATTTGTAGTAGTACAATTTAAAATCGAATTGATCTGAATAAAATACCAAATTGATGACAATGTCATTGTGTAGTTGCATAGATATTGGTAAGTATAGCTAAAATTATAGCGAATAGTTTAAAATTATTGATAATTCGGGAATACATGATGCCGGCATAATGGTAGCTTATTGATGAAATTAGAAATTAAGTGATTACAGTACAAAACATGATGGTGACGTCGGCCTTGACTTCAATAAAATCACATATATGCCTGATATTATGCTACAACAATCAGTTTAAAAAACAAAAAAGCTCGTGCTATTACAAGGATGTCAGCATCGCTTTTAATTGCAAAAGACGCGCAACGACTTTCTACATATTTTATTCTCAGATACGAAAACTGTATTTATAACCGTTTCCGAGAAATTTGCAATTTTAAATAAGATACAACTACTAAAGATTATGATTTCCTAATACAAATCCACAAACCAATGAAATGTACCAACGTTTTTAATCAAAAACACAGTTTGCAATTTCTCATAAACGGTTGAAGATAGAACCATGACTGTAAGATACGTAGTAATACCTACTCCACATATGCACATAGTCTGCTGCAGCAATTAGTCAGAAAAAACGGGAAAACTCGTGCTATTACAAGCTTGTCGATTTAAATTGCAAAAGATACGCTACGACTTTTTACATATTTCATCCTCAGACACGAATACTGTATCTATAACCGTTTCCGAGATATTTGCACTTAAAATAAAATACATCTTCTAAAGATTATGTTCACCTAATACAAATCTACAAACCAAAACTGTAATTTCTCGTAAACGGTTGGAGATAGAGACATGATGTAAACGGTAAAATACGTAGTAATGCCTATCCCACTTTTACATATATGTCAGATATTCTGTTTCAACAATTAGTCTAAAAAAACGATAAAACACAAGGTTGTCAGCATCGGTTTAAATTGCAAAAGATGCGCTAAGATGCAGAAATTTGATTTAAATTAATTACTCACTTAATTTTTATTTCAAACTTATTTTCTGATAGTTTTTTAATGCGACCTTTTTACGTTTGATCAACTCTGTATGCTTGTCCCATCATCTGAGCTCTAAATAAATTGTATAAGAACCTTATCTCCTGTTACAGCCATGAAAAATTCGTTGTGAAAACCAGTAAATTTGTGGAAAATTCATCATTAATTTGATCAAATTCAAGCATTTTCTTTAGTATCATTCAATCTGTTTGAAGTTTGGCTAGTGTTACTCGATAGATTGCATATTTTCCATTCAATCTATTGAAAGACACTGTCTTGAGTTTCACACATGTTGAATTATATAAAAGGAAAATGCAGAGAAATTTGATCAAATTAATTTCTAAATTATTGTCACTTGTCTTTGCTTTCATATTTAATTTCTGATAGCTTTTTAACCCTGACTTGTGTCTGAAGACGTCATTAAACCTAATATTACTTTATCATAATTGGTACTCGTAAATGCTGTCTAATTGTGGTATTTCGAACGTAATTTAAAGGGCAGCTGGACACTACCTTTAGTCAACAACATAAGTAATTTATATTGGGAATTAATTTTTTTTTTTTTTAAACTAGGATAAACGCAGCAATCTTGCAATATTAATAATTATTTATTTATTATTAACGTCAATTGCCAAGTATTACAGTCGTTCACTAATAAACAATTTTACTTGAATATACACAATTTTAATTAACAAGAAGTTTATGCTGACTGTCACACCCCTCTAAGCGTTCCGAAAACCTGTTGCACCTTTTGTATGAGTGATGCGACATCTTTTTCACCACCTCAATCTCTTGCCAAATATGTTGCTAAATATCAACAGATTTCTAACTCGTCCATTATTATATTATTCTTTATAAGATGGAATGTCAGATGCGATGGTATTCAAGTCCATTTTTGTTTGAAACGAATTTCTGTTGCAATATTATCAGCGTTAGTTTCCTTACCGAATTTTAGGTGTTGCAATGCGGCTAGACCTGAAGCAAAATCTTGAAATCTTCGATTATCCTATCTTCTTTTAATTGAACTCTGAGCAATCTGAACCAGAAGTCTTTTCAGCAGTCGTTAAAGTAATCTGTATACTAGTTCTTTTGTTGCTGTGACTTTGCAGCATATTGTACCTGTTAAACAATATTACTGAAATGTTTAGACCAAACTTGGCGTTCGCTTTCGCCAACCACTTTAGCCAATTGACTATGCATTCTGTTCATTCTGCACACCTCTTGGCATATATCCCGTACATTGTTGGTATTAATTTTTTAATTCATTTACCTTTATCATTATAATATTTTATGTGTCGTCACTGATATATTTTTTTCGTATATTAGAATGGGTCAGACATGAGAAATGTTGGTTCGATTGTGGTTCTAACATTTCAGATTAGAAACCGTATTTTCGATCTGTTGACAGTTCACATGTAATTTTAAAATTTCAACAGTGCGATTTACTGATTCACAGCTACATAGGTAAAATTGATGTCAGTGACCCGTGGCGGTTGTTAGTTATTGACCTATGATGTAATACATGACGAGAATATCAGATACTATTTGTTATCATGTTTATAGCATAGTTGGAAATGTTTGTTTTTAACTGATGACAAGTAAAATATAGCGTTTGAAATGACTTTGTTACTATAAGTTAACAATTAACTCATCATAAAATACGATTTTTTTTATTAAATTGTAGAACCCTTCTTTATATATAACAGTGGCACATTTGTGGCTACTTAATGGACTTAATGGATTTAATTATGGGTATTATTATGGTAATTATCACATATTTATATTTAGAAACTACGGTCAGTCGACCTTCATTCTATAATGACGTGAATGGATAATTGTTATTATTGGAAAGGATTTCAAATGTATAATGTAATCCTTGTTAATATCACAAATGTTTACATTATTGTGTGTGTCCAGTACTTATAGTCCCATACACTACATACGAGTGTAATAAACGAATTAAAATCATTTATATATTAAATTATAAAGTACTTTTAGGTATTATAACACTTAATATACACCCATAAGTGTTATATTATAGGAATACAAACTAACATATTTATGGGGTTTTGGTCTGACAGTTATATAATTTATAGCCATGAAATTAATTGTATTCACTGTACTGTACAATTATTCCATATGGAGGTTCACTGTAGTCATACATGATAAATACGAAAAAAGGTGTAATCACATCAAGTAAAAAATAAAAATTGAATTCTGCAAATAATTTTAAAATACTGCAGATTATCTTCCATGCTTTCAAATTTGCAATGTGAAAATGGTAGATGCTCAAAGGTAGATATAACATTCATAACGTCGCTATGATTAATTCAATTTAATGATATTTAATATTGTAAATTAAAATAGAATATTATTTACAATTACCAAATGTATTTATTTTAATTTAATATTCTCATGATTAGATGATATTTATCTGTACAAAGTGTTTTTTGATTTTAATTCCCATATGCAAAAATGTTTTTAAATAGTTTAAAATCATATTCTGCAGTAAATTCCATTGTAATTAATATTAATTAAGTGGAAAGCTCGCCTTATGCACTCTTGTGGTATATTAGTTAAGATGATGAAATTGACATTGGAATTAATCATTTAAAAATGAATGAAATTTATACAAATGACTCGATACTTACTTATCATAAATCATCGAACCTTTTTTTTTTACAATCCGCAAAATCACATGAACAGAGATTAAATGGCAACTTCGTAATCCTTGTATAAAGGTCGTATGTGAAAATTTAAAGCCCAATTTCTAAATAGGCTCATAATCTAATTCGTCACATGTTGTTGATCGGCTAAACAATTGTGTAACTCAGTAAAAGGTTAAGAAAATCAAATGCTACATATATAGTTTGTTGTACAATTCATCAACTCATCATCAATTCGACTTTTACTTCACGCGGAAGCACAGTGCGTCAACAAACAACCATAATTGCTCGCGATACTTGACCAATGCCTTCACTTCACAATAGATCCAATAGATATGTTTGATACTAGACCGGATTTGTAATAGCCAATTAGGCGCGTATTTTGAAATATAACAAAACCGGTTGCGTCAGTGTACACTCGATTTAATTCCACTTTTGTCGCCTCTGTCGGTCTCCACAAATTTGCGTTTGAAATTGTACTTAACCACAAATCTTTTAGTATGCTATGAGGCACCTATTGTCAATTTGTGACACGATGTTATTTGTTACCTTCCAAATTTCGCAGCCGTATACAATAGTACCGATAAACAATTGCTTTTAAAAATGTGCAATTTTACATTTTTTTTTTAATTTGTGATAACATCTCAAATATTGGAAGTCCTCTACTTTATCCGTTTCTTTGCCGTTGACTGTAAGTGAACATCTCCTCGTCGTACCAAACTTTATTAGTTTCAGCGTTAATGAAACATTGATCTTTAGATCAACATGTGAGCTGTATTTCACAAGTCGTTCGAAAAAAGCAAACAAATGTCGTCAGAGAACACAAGATCTTCAAGTCAATCGATTATATCCCATCTGATACCATATGTTTCAGTGTTTACACTGATCATAACCCAGTTCAAGATGAGCAGGAACGATAGAGATGACAGTATACATCCCTGTTTTACACCTGAATGTACATAAAAAATATTCAAACCAACCTTCAGCGATGAAAAATTCTAAATTGCGAATTATACCATATAGACTGCGGATCATCAGTTTAAACGTTATTCTTAAACATTCTAACATTGTCCACATCATACCACTATCAATAGCTGCTTGAAGTGTGAATGACCTACCAGGTCTGACATCTGCTTGCACCAACCTCACTAACTGTGATATGTATGACGCAGTTTTACCGAAAACAAAAATGTTTCACCTTTTTCTATAGAATATCGCTCAGCCTAAGAATATCTAGTTTGTACCTTATGAATGTTTGAGCCAGTAGTGTTGGTTTGTTTATACAGCCAGAAGTCGTCATCGTATAATTAAACTTTATACAGCTTTTGCGAGATGCAAACACATAGTTGCTTTGGTTGGTAAAGTTGGAAGTTAATTTTCTAATCGAGCACCCAACCGCACCCTGACGCCCCTTTAATTTTAGCCGTGTTCGAGTATAGATGTTAGCATCAAATTCGTTCCTGCTGGCCCACCACATTGAGGGTATTATAGTCGCAGTGATTGCAGAAATGGCCCGGGAGACTTGAACTACTGAAATTTTTATATTCGAAAATCCATGTCATATATTAATTGATGTTCTGTTTCGCGATATCCTGAAAATTGTGAATTTTAAGCAATTATGATTTCAAAAAATCACATTTTCAATTCATAATAAAATATTTCAAAATCAGCAAATGTGTAGCAGGCGAGCAGGAATATTATATTTAATTTGCAATACAATATTTTATGTAAACAAAAACTTTTATTGTTAAACATTTTTGATAGTAATTTGTAGTTTTTCTTATGAGGCCCGGTCATCGAAATATACCTACTAACATTAAATTTTAGGTCAGGGTTATGGATTTAAAATTAAAATGATTTTCTGATATTTCTTTAAGAATTTAATGAGTTTTTCATGTCCTATCAAAAATGTCCCAAATTCAACATGTGTAACAGTATGTCCTAGCAAAATATTTGTAACTATTTCAAAATTACCAAGTGGGTAACAGGCGAGCAGAATATATATTTTATTTGCAATACAATATTTTACACAAACAAAAACTTTTATTGACAAACATTATTGTTTGAAGTTTTGAGTTGAGGCCCAATCATCGAAATAAACCTACTTAAAAATTTAAAGTTCAGGTCAGGGTTGCTAATTTAAAATTAAAATGAGTTTCTGATGTTTTTTTCAAAATTTAATGAACTTTTCACGTCCTAACAAAATATCCCAAGTTCAACAAATGTGTAACAGGCGAGCAGAAATATGAACAACATACTACAACAACATACACCAACAATAGTAACAATATTTTAAAATTATCACGTCCTAACAAAATGTTCCAAATTTAATAAATGTGTAACAGGCGAACAGAAATATAAAACGCAAAATGTTTAGTTTTCAACAATAACATACGTCAACAATTTGTTATTGTTGTTTGTTTAATTTGTAACTTACATACAAAATCATTTAAATGTATAAAAAAATAAGTCGCAATTTCTCAGAAATGGTCTGTTGTCTTTAGAATCCATAATCTATTAAAACAATCATGCTTGCTTCTCCTTATTGATAACATAAGACATTCTTCTAGGCAATCGACATCATTTACATCTAAGATTTACAGTGCTATAATGGATCATGTTTCCTGAAATAGTACTTTCACATCCAGTCAAGTGTCTTACTGATAGCACGGTTTAGACTAAGGTTACCATTGTAGAAGAGTAATGAATTCAGATATCTTAAAAATGCTGCACCGTGAAGTCAATGCCAAGATAATGATGATGATAGGTTCCCATTTAATGTTACATGTATTTCGAAGACGATAAATGTACATCATAATGCTACAATATACACTCATGAGGTGCAGAGATGACTAAAATTTCTATATTTTGATTTCCTTTTAGAATTACTGTTTACATTATTTTTACATTGAAAATTCAAATTCCTTTTACACAATACACTACAAAAAGCCTTTTCATAGTTTAATTCAATTTTATTAATTAAGTTATTCGAGTTTACCATAGTGTCTAGCCGTATGTATTGTCATATAAATTTTGCAGATTGTTCCACAAATTATTTTCTCAGCAGGCGTCGTTGACAACATAGACGCCTGCCTAGACGTCGCCTCTTCTTGTTTAGCTCAGATTGATTTTATGTCCTGTATTTTCCTTTTATTTTAGTTTAAATTCTTCATAATATAATGAGATCATGCTATGGTATATAATTTAATAAATATTTTTATTATCTAAAAGGATTTCTACAGACATTTTTAGATAACTTGAAAATCTTTAATAAAAATAATAAATTAAATCAAATTTTGTTATAGATACCCCTATCACACTTCCGAATTCACTTTAATTAGAATATATAGTTTCTAGTTCGATAATTTATTCTGTATTTTTCATTCTCAATTTATAGTGTATTTGATATCTGTTATTGTTATAGATGCATATTAGAAACACAGTTCAGCATCTTAGTGAGCTATTATAATGACGTGTAATGTATTTAAAATCAGATTAACTCTGAAAACGGATATTCCTCCTCTGATTGTCATTCACTATACAATCTTGTACTACAATCAAGTGTTGAAGACTGGCAGGTACTGACTCTCCAAGCAAAAATGTACAGACAATACTATAAACTGTTCGCATCCTCATTATTTGTATAGTTCATAAGGGTATATGTGTAATTGTCCATAAGAAATTACAATAAGCTATTGGTATTCTTGCAATGAAGGACGTTACGAGTGTTTATTTTCAAATATACTTTAACCCCCGATGCACATGATTGTGTTGAAAATTTCCCTTAAATATAATGCAGTCTATCTATAGCCGGTACCCACAAGAAAAGTTATCCGAAACTTTTTTAATACTATAACAATCAAGGTTATTATTGAAATATTCTTTTATACCAACTATTCTTTATTATATATTCTCGATTTCCTGTTTTACATGTACACGTACTTGTATACACATTTAATTTCATGTCTACATCAATAATTCCTTTTACCAATTTGCAAAACTATCATATCATACCTCCAATATATTTCAATTTAGTCATGCAAAATTTTCATTCCACTCTGGGAAATAATTTAGCACACTACCCTTCAAGTACTTTTCACATCTTCTTGTGCTAATCGAAATTCGTTGTGCAATAGAAAATTATTCAGTTGTTTCAAACTGTCATTGGAAGAGAAAATTAGCATATTTGAAAATTTAATTTCTAAATTGTAAAATATACGAGCAATGTTAACCTATTCATTCTGAACACAGAGTATTACTCTACTAAAATCAAAATTAAATGATATCTGGATAACACAAATTATTAATTCTACGTCAAGTAAGAGCTAAGAATTTTTCCAAAATTATGTCAAATATTGGTCAGAGAAATCAAAAGAATAAAACTATGGATCTGTGAAAGGTGAGTTCAATTATTATTAGTTTATCTAAAGTTCTTTGTTGGAAAGGCAGGTCGACAGACACGATAGACTCCTTTAAGCTCATGCAAATACAAATTCTCGGTTCCAAAACTAGTATTTGATCAATATCAGTCAATAATTTTGTGAATTATTTACGTATGGTAAGAAATAGGTACTTTTTGATAGATTTATAGATTATATGCGGAGGTCATAAGGAGTTTAAAATTTAATTTTTGGCAAAATACAAATATCTCGATAACGACTAAGTATAGGGTTCTCGAGACTTGAAAGCAGCCTTATAATAAGAGTGCGTGCAGGTAAAGATAGATTTATTAACCTTGACGATAGTCGCCCCTCCACTCGTTTGTATTATCCTCCATAAATTTATACTTTACGGCCTTGTCAATATTAAAAT
>JANSTX010033877.1:0-11996 GCA_027564355.1 Penthetria funebris | reverse complement strand
TCTGTTGACCCATCACATTGCTGTTGTTACTCGTATTCTCTCATTATTAGGTTCCAAAGAATCATCACTAATTCATTCATTTTTTTCATACCTCTTTATTAGGAAGTTTAGCAATAATGCCATAAGTTTTAATTTCATCTATCCAATAATCAATTTCTGATTCGCTCGTCCAGTGAAATCCATGTGTATCATGTGTATTCTTTTGTTGCGCAAATGTAGTACCGAAAATTACAAGGTTATGATTGCACAAAAATCTCTCAATTACCGCTCATATCACTGACTCCGTGTGTACCCATCCATAACAGAATCCCAGCTTATGTTGTTCGAATCAAACTTTGCATTAGCGTCACCTTTGCATTTGACAATTTTTGATCTTAACAAGGCAGTTTGAAAGTTGACAATAAGCAGCCTTTTCATCATCAGACGATGCCTGCTCTGTAGGTGCTAAATCTGAACTGTTGTTACACATTTAACACTGTAGTTTTGAATCTTGCTGTGATTATTTGATCATTGAAATGTTGCCAGTTCGACAAGACTACACATTGCAGAAACACTTAGCAACAAACCGACTCCACTCACTGTGACCCATGTGACTCGGTTTTTCCGGAAAAATAAAAGGGTTTCACCAGAGGATATAGTCCTTTCTCTGTTTTCCTTTCATTGAATCTCGTTCAACCTAAGAATATCGATTTTGTAACTCTTCAATTATTGTACCAGCTGCGCCAGTTTCGTTGGTTCAAGCGTTTTTCTAACGTTCTAGGTTCCAAATCGTATACGTTTACGTAAGTCAAAAGTCGTCATCATATTCCCATCGATTCAAAATCATTGTTGACGTTTCTCGTGGAATTAAGTATTTCAACAGTATTTTAATATGCAAACACATAACTGCCTAGGTTGATGGAGTTAGATATTGATTCATATAATTAGGCACCCAACCATACTCCTTCGACCCTGCAAGATCACGAATTCAGTTTGTTTATGTGATTGATCGTTACCCAGACCACCATGTGAATACAGAATATACGAAATATTTTGGAACTTTCTCTCGGCACGGTGATAAAGCAGCCGTACTCTTTATGTGAAAATCTCTCTCAGGTTTCATATGTAGAAACACTCTATTAAAGGTTTTATACTGGCAATAATTGATCCAACAATTATTGAATTATATTATAAATTAAGATGAATAGAAAGTTCATTGATATAATCTTCAGCATAGCTCTACTTTTACCAGAATACATTCCAATCATACTTCATATGTTAATTTATTGAATGAATAATCCCATATAATGTATAGTAATGGATATTTTACATGATACTATCTAATATCTAATATATAATAGCTTTGTGATGAAAGTAATTCACTTCACTGTCAAAGGAAATTAATTATCAAAATTATAATGAAAGAATTTGCCATCAAACAATCACCCACTTCGAATACCATGAATATTCAACTTCACAGTTTCAAATTAATATTCATTACTAAAACATAATGAAGACTATTATACTATTTCCACAGTCAGTACATTTAATCTAATTTCTCCAAAAACACTTTGACGCAATCAGTCAGCTATAAAAATCCGAAAGATAACATTAATATGTTCTAAAAGCGACTCGCAAGCGCTCAGACCAAATACATGAGGTAAACAATACAATCGAAGGTATTGTAATACCAATAAATGCATACCGAAGTGTAATAGATGAAGTAAACTAAAACAGGAACAACTGATCGTTACATCTGAAACATTTTGAATGTATCGTTTCCGGTCAGTATTATAATAGTTCGATAATATGGATTGGTGACATGTGTTAAAATGATCTCCAACATGTATTACACATCTATAAATCAAAATGTGTTGATAGTTAATCTCTAATTAAAACAAGAGATATGTATAATACATTCTTTCAAGACGATATACGAATGATCTCAAATAAAATTACATGTATATAATACAAAAGAACAATATAATTATATATAATATATTTATATTAATCTTTGATATTATACACCCAATTTTAATCTAAAAGGAGTAAAAAGTTTGTATGTGAGGTACTTGAAGTAGTACTGCAATTTTTCTCACATCGAACTATCGCTCACAAATGAGATAAAAATGACGTGTACGTAATTTCATGGCGATATGTCAAAGCAATCTGAAGTTATCGTGCACAATATAAATGGGAGGTACATACTTCAAAGAGTAATCCGATAAAGCTTATACTCCCAAGCATTCTTTTAATTATAATATCAGTTATATATGTAAAATTTTAAGTTTGTATGTATTATACAAACAATTCTCATTTAAAAGGAGTGAAAAGTATGTATGGGAGGTACTTTAAAGAGTTCTCCAATTTTCCTCATCTTCGAACTTAGCCTCATAAATTAGATAAAAGTGCACCGTGCAAAATTTTATAGCGATATGCAATGAAATCTGAAGTTATCGTGCGCAATATACATGGGAGGTACCCCAAGGAGTAATCTGATTAAGGTTATACTCCCACGCATTCTTTTAATTATAATATCAGTTATATATGTAAAATTTTAAGTCTGTATGTATCATACAAACAATTTTAATCTAAAAAATAAAAAAGGAGTAAAAAGCTTGTATGAGAGGTACTTGAAGGCGTACTCCAATTTTTCTCATCTTCGAATTTTGCCTTAAAAATCAGATAAAAGTGACACGTGCAAAATATCATACCGATATCTCGACGCATTCTCAAGTTATCGTGCGCACGGACGGACGGACGGACATGCTTTAATCAACTTTTTTTTTTAAGCACTTCTTTGTATTTTTTTTTTTCTGAGATATTTATTTCTTGGCGTTACATGAACGGAATCAAATACAATAGACGTTAAAAAAAACAATCGCTGACGCATTGAGACAAGACATAATATGATGGATTGACATACACAAATGAAGGTAAAATTGTAGCAACTTGTAAAATATAGCTTACAAGTTGGACTAAAAATGTATGTTATAAAGATATGTCGATGGCACGTTCCCTTACCACCGATAGTAAACATATAGATCAAGTAGAAACTTGTAATATTTAGGAATGCTACTTAACAATATATAGGTGGTACTGCAACAGATATAAGGTTTCGTTTCCGAAACAAGTGTTTGAAATATTGTATTAATTTCAGCTTAATTTAAAACAAGTAATTTATCGATTCTAGTATAATATTGTATAACTGCGAAACCTTAGTAGATAAAATTAGTAACATCATGATAGAAATCTGGGTCAAAAGATTTAGTTCTATAAATACTATGGTCAAACAGAATATCGAACGGACATTTGAGGAGGACGGCGCAGATCTTCCGATGACCAACAAACGAATACGGTGGAATTCGAGCTGCTATACACTAAGGTGGTCAAATGATAATATTGCAAGACATTGACTTCAATGGGATTGTAATTGAAATAAAAGAATCGGTCGTCCAAATTTTTTTTATCAATATTATCAGATGCAATACAATTTATAAAATTTGCCAAATCAGAATCAATCAACTTCAGGCAATAGCCAGTAGCCTGAAGTTAATTGATTCTGAAATTATAAAACTTCTCAATGGTTTGGCTCTCAAATTGAATAATATATAAATATTCGTCACTGTTCAGGGTTGTATGTCGGTACATATCCATATATCTCTTTTCGTCAACTCTTCGAACTCTTGAAAAAAAAAAATGTTTTTCATTCCAAATGTAGAACTGTTTCTAGTGAACTGATTGAAAACATTTTGAAACATTTAAAACACCTAATAAATATTTATTTTACTTTGAAATTTAGCAATTAGGACAATTCTAACATAATATACCTTTCGCTTCGCAGGATCGAATCAAACATGAAATTCGTTTACATTTGTTTAAGTCATGTATATGATATTACTTAGCAACATATTTGCAGCTTATCATGTAACTGGGATGCTTGCATGGTCATGATTCTTATTACGTTAAATAATTCGATGATCACACATCCAAGACTTATTGTAAAAAAAAAGAATAGTCTCTTAAAAGTCCATTATTAAGTGCAAATTTCGAATTAGGGGCGTACGAATCATATAAAATCATTGCAAACATAAGAATATGTGCCTCAGTGATCAGTTCAATAGCTTCCTCGACCGTTTCCAAAGCGAGCCTTTCGATTTATTGGTAATATAGAGTCATCCAACAAAGTCACAGGATAACACCTCGACCGTTTCCAAAGCGAGCCTTTCGATTTATTGGTAATATGGAGTCATCCAACAAAGTCACAGTAAACAACAAAATTAACTTGACATTTTTTTTACTTTAAAGTTATTTTTTAGGAAGTGGCTACCCTTAATTCTTCTATTAGCACAAACACAAAATAACTTTTGAATGCGGTTTATATGGAAAGAGAAAAAGAATTGGAATGCAGGTATCCGTGGACAATTGATTCAAATTTTTGTAGGCCATAAATTTCAGGAAACACATCTTAGATAAGAATAAATCACAGACGATACGTAAGCAATATGAAAGTGGCCCGAAATTTAATTGTGCGACCAAATGTATAATCAAAAGAATTGACAAAATACGCGAAAATTGGGCATAATATCGGCGATGTCAATAGAACAATCACCATTAAAATGTTTATAGAATAGAGATAACGCACCCACATTGCACCTATGCTGAAGTGGATTTATGTGACCTCTCTCTGTGACACCATTATCACCTATAAATCGAACAGCTCGCCTTTGATTTATATCGAGGAAACAATAGGTGGTCGCAAACATATATCATTCTATATAAATGTTTTATATATAATATGGCAATATTATCTGGAATTGAATATTTGTTACAGCAACACAAGAAACCAAGTCTTCTTGCAGCATTTTTTGCCACGTTCAAGATGTGATCATTCCAAAGCAGTTTAAAATTAATGAGCGTTCCGAGAGAATTGAAATCCGAAGAGTCAGGCAGCAAATTTCCATTAAAATTTATAATGGAATCAGAAACAGCTTGCTAATTTGATATCAAAAATACATAGTTGTGTTTTATTTGAATTGAATTTTACATGATTTGCACTCCTCAAATCATTGAAATCTATTGAAATCATAAGTATAATAAGAGTAATTTCATCAGTATAACTGTAAATTGAGTTTATGTAGTTATAGGGACAAGCAATTAGCCTTATATACAGAACTTGAAATAAGGTTGCCATTTGAATTAACAAGCAAAAAAATTTATTATTGGTATCAAGAACAAACAATTCTTTTGGCGTAAGGTTCTACTGAAAGCAATTTGCCAATATATTAAAGGATGATGACATAATGACCAACGAGTTGAGCAGAATATGGAGTTTTTTGGCATCCTTGAAGAATAGTTTGGGTAGGTGATAATGCAGATGATGAGGATATTGGTGATAATATAATAATGGTGCTAATGATTGTGATTGCGATCATATTGTTATACAACTATCTGCACTCAATTGAGAATTATATTACACCACGATTATATCTTATACAAATACAATCTGCACCATGGCATCTATTACCAATATTCAACGAAAATTAAACATCGAAAATAATGAATAAATATATAGGAATAAACACTACAAATGATCGACAACAGTATATACATTTGTAAAGAACAACTATTGAGAAAATATCAGAATGTTCGAAATATTGATAACTCTACTATATTCCAGCTAACCATTCATTAAAAGCATCGATTATGAAGGTAGACTACGAGAAAATAATATTCAAATAAATTTGTTAAGTGTAATAGTTATTTGTTCTTTTCGTTAACCGCTCGGCCAAAGCTAATTATAAGGAACAGTTATTAAATAAATAGAACAATTACCTAAGCAGTTTTTATAACAATATTGATAAATCAGATAATTATATAAATTTAGTTCATGTATACAAAATTGTTCCTACTAATGGCATTTGACATTTTTTGTTGTACAATTAATAATTATGCCATCATTTACTATTTTTGGAATTAACTTATGCTGCCAAAAAATTTTAAAATTTTAAAATTAAAATTTCTTTCGAAATTGATAGTTTTCTTAATTATATTGCGTGTGGAAGGTACTTGTTTATGAATACGAGAATATAAAATAACATGTAGTTTTTCTTTTAATTTTTTTTTTTTTTTTTAGCAACAAGTTACTTCCTTCTTTAGAGGCACAATTCAGAGAAGCAGGATACAGCTCATTGACATCACTCATTTTAAAATATAATTTTTGTATACACGCACACAAAAAATATGTTTATTATAATAAAACCTTATTAAATATTATGTAGTACCATAAACGTATAAGTACATTCGTTTATTGTAGTACCTACAATCTCGAAAAAAACATAGTGTTTTATGGTAAGTACTACAATGTGCGAGTACATGTTCATATATTTTTTATGGTTACTACAAATTGTTTCCTTCCACATAAATTAAAATATTACTTTTTTTGATTTGAGATATATACGAATATAATCATTCATATATTACATGTTAAGTAACATAAATTCGGATACGGGTACGTACCACTAGATTTCGATAAAATCAAATTAAATTTTTCAAATTTAAATACTATCTATAACTTAGTAATTACGATTAAGAACATCATCGATCTTCAGGGGGGGAGGGCGGCTTGTGAAGTCTTGAATGAACGAAAATCATTAAATTCCAAATGATCATAAATATGATCATGCGACATTCTTTTTGGGTACAAAATATTCCAATGTGAATAACAAATAGTCAAATTTTACAGAAGATGTCAATTCAATATTTATATTCTTGTAGATTTTCCATACTCCACATACTTATCGTTTCATGATCGCCATCATCAACTCGACATTTACTCCACGCGGGAACATAAGGCGTTAAGTAACAGTCGCCATCCTAGCGACGCCACTCAAGTACGTATTTATTGCAATAACACCGACTGATCGCGTCAGTATATGGCCGGTAAAATTTTTTTTTTTTCCTCTCGTATATGAGTTTGAGTCACCTATTGAAGAAATTTTTGAATTTGTGACACGATGTTATTTGTCACCTTCCAAGTTTTGCAGTCATAAAATAGTATCGATAAACAGTTGGTTTTATAGATTTAATCTACTGTATACGGAACTACCATAAATTGTGTTGTCAAAAAACTTGTGAAATACTGGAAGTCATCTACTTCATCTATCATCATTGACTGCAAGTGAACATATGTTAGATGTAACCGTTCTTAACTCAGTCCAAGACTAGCATGAACAATAGTGGTGATAATACATATCAATGTTTCAAAAAAAAATTGTTATAAAGTCATGCACAATGCAAAGCTGTACAATGCTAATCACGGTATAGACCGCGGATTATATTCATCAGGTGGTCAGAGAACACCTTCGACTTGCGGTGGTTGACGAGTTGACTGTCAAAAAGCTGGTTTTACCACTAATCTGGAATCAATTTAAGGCAAAGGTGTCTCAAATAATAATGGACCATGTGTTCAAAGCTGGAGGCGGGCAAATACCTAAGTTCGACTCCTCTGAGGTAGTCAGGGACTACCGTGTGATCGAGTGCGGGGACAATTTTTCGCTGGATTTCCTTGGCAAGCTCGTCTCCAAGATTGAAGGCGAATGAGAGGGGCCCAAGTTGGAATTCATCCCGGCTAGGGAGATCCCCCTAAGACCACGGAAATGACCAGAGAACTGTTCAATATCTGTCAGACACAATTTCTGGCAGCCTTATAAAGACTCTCTTAGGGAATATAAGAAAGCCATTAAAGGTGCCAAATGCGAAAACTGGAAAAATTTATGTGAATCCATCGAGGAAACAGGGGAGGCGGCCAGAGTTAGAAAAATTCTAGCTAAGAGCTACTCTAGCCGTAGTTTTCGCAACACGAACACTGGTCAGTGGAGAAACACCAAAAGAAACTCTGGAGTTTCTTATGTCAATCCACTTCCCCGATTGCACAGATAATGAAATCGATGCTACAAACGTAGATACAGAGGAAGTAGGTACTTCCAATGACTGGGAGAATTATATGTTTACGCCAGAGATGATTAGTAGGGCCTTAAGTAGCTTTTCGCCCTACAAATCCGCAGGAGTAGACGGTATCTTTCCATCCATGCTACAGGAAACTAAAGAGATTTCGATTCCATGGACAAACTTTTTCTTTAGATCCAGTGTTCGTCTGAACCACGTGCCACTAGCTTGGAGACGCGTCAAGATAATTTTTATTCCGAAGGCGGGCAGAACGGGACATGAGATGGCAAAGCATTTTAGACCTATCAGTTTAACTTCTTTTGTTCTCAAAACCCCAAAAACGCCTTATCGATAACAATATCCGTACTGCAAAGAACTCCAATATCTAAGTCTCAACACGCGTATTGTGGGGGTAAATTCACGGAGATGGCACTACACGAAGTAGTGCACACAGTGGAGCATGCACTGACATATAAGCAATACACACTAGCCGCCTTCTTGGATATAGAGGGAGCGTTTAACAACGTAAAGGTGGAAGCTAGCAAAGATGCACTCTTTCGCTTTGGTGTGGAGCCAAAGATTAGGAGCTGAATAGCATCCATGTTAACAACAAGAATAGTGCAAGGCGAGCTTTGAGGCTATTGCATCAATAGAAATGCACACAGGGGCACCCCACAGGGAGGTGTCCTTTCCCCTCTTCTCTGGCTTCTAGTTATGGATGAGATCCTAAACAAGTTGGAAAGAGCTGACTTTAGAGCGGTAGCGTACGCTGACAATCTAGTGGTTCTGGCCCCGGGCATTTGCCCTTCGACGATCAGCAGTATCGTGGGGTTTGCGATCGAAATGATAGAACGTTGGTCCCGGGAATGTGGACTCAACGTCAACCCTGAGAAGACAGAGTTAATACTGTTTACCAAGAAAATAAAAATTCCAAGTTTTAGACTCCCAAAGATGGGTGGTATTGGATCCCAAACTGAATTGGGGGCCCAATGTGCAAGAAAGGAGTAAAAGGGCATGCACGGTTTTTTACGCCTGTAGTAGAATGTTTGGCAAAACATAGGGACTTCGACCCAATGTGGTACATTGGTTATACACAGCAGTGATACGACCCATCCTAATGTACGGTGTACTGGTCTGGTGGTCGGCCTTAGATAGAAGCTGCAATAGAACCAAAATGGAGCGGGTCTCGAAAAGTCCAATGTAGTATTTCCCACAATTAGTTAATTCAAATTAAACTAATGAAGATCTCATCTATGTAATTCATTCAGTCATAAAAAAAAGGGATACTAAAAATGATAAATTGCATTTTAAATTATTAAATCCTAATTTCCTTTCCGAAAAGATAGACGATAGAAAATAAAAGAAAATAATGTACCATAAAAAATTTAAGTATGTCTTTAATTTTCTGCTATCGTTCGAAAATCTTAATGCTTAAAATGTGTGACTAATTTTTTAGTGTTTTCGATTTTATTTCTTTATATTTTTAAGGAAAATAATGAGTGAAAAAATAATGGGATTGGTATTTGCATCTTTTAGACATTTCAGCTGCGACACACAAACAAGAAATATTGATTTTTTTAATGGATTTCAATTTCGTTTTATCTTTTGCCGACGTATTTATTACAAAAAATGAATTTGATTTAATCAAATCAAAATTTTTACACTCGTTAAATCAAAAAATAGAGCAAAGAAAGAAACAAGGAATGTACGTCAAAAAAACTTATTAAGAAACATTATTTCATCGCGATATTATAGATGACATCACAAGAAGGACTTTCGTTACATTCCATGAACTCAATTATAAAAAAATAAAAAAAATAAACTATTAGCTTAGACAAAAAATAAAATTCTCTGCAATTCATACGCATTTGCCGCTTAGTTGTCGATATCCTAACACCAAATGGAAGAGATTAGTGCACTTGAATGTAAACTACCCTATCTAAAATTTAATGCATTTATGTTCTTAAATAATTTAATGCATTTATGTCACATAAAACACCAGACACTGCAGATCTCCACTTTATCCATCATCTTCGATTTTACTATTTATTGTGATAAGTGATCC
This sequence comes from Penthetria funebris, assembly GCA_027564355.1. Lineage (NCBI taxonomy): Eukaryota > Metazoa > Arthropoda > Insecta > Diptera > Pleciidae > Penthetria > Penthetria funebris. Next base: position 2,005 of record JANSTX010033877.1, on the reverse strand, counting down.
TAAATATTTAAATTTTAAAGGAACAGGAAGTGTCGATTATCACATTGATATCAGCATGTCATCGACACCACCATCCTTCATTAGTCTCGTCTCTTTATTTTTCTGGTGCAATTATTATCAGCATCGGATGTCTTGCCTAGTTTTAGATACTCTAATACTGTTTAAATTTCGCAACAAATTTTAGAGTACAATCTTTAAATCTTCGTATTTCCAGTCGTCTCGCAAATGGGCTGTGAGCGCAACCGTTGTGTAATTAGTTAATTATTTTTATTATAAAAATTGTCAATTATTGGTAAAGCTTTGAAATGGATATCTTTTGAATCCAAGATGAACCTAGCTTTAAAAATTGCTCTTCAGTGGATGGGTAAAGTTTAGATTTCGATTTCCCTAAGTCTACGATAAAGGTTTTGAATTTTTTTGAAAGTAAAGTTGCTAACTTTTCATATTAATGCGACAAAGATGAGGACAGATAGCGATTCAAATGTGTTGTCACCAAAGAACAATTGGTATTAGAATATCAATTTTGTTGAATATTTAAATTGAATTTGTCAAATTATTAAAAGTCGTGGAATCAAACTACAGCACTATTTTCGACTCTTGATAACATGTAATCAAGTTATTTTGAATTAAGGTCGATTCATGTGTTGGCACGGTATTCGGGTTGATAAGAACACTGGTAACCAAGCAATATTGGAAGAGATGGTGATACTATACAGTAATCATAAAAAAAAATCAATACGTATGTGTATTTATTTTGCGATAATATCAATCCTAAATACCCTGCCGAATGGGTACAACAACCATTCGGCAGAGTATTTAGGATAATATACGAATACTGTAATGTAAGCTGCATTGGAACGAGAGAAATTAGCAAATGAATTAAGAAACTGTGGAATATGCACTGGGAGTCTGTCATGGGTATACACGGATTGGGTGACATGAATGATAATAGAGAACTCTTCGCGGAAATATGCACTAACCATAACCTTGTGATTGGTGGCATCATATTTCAATATAAAAGAATACACAAAGAGACTTGGATTTCACCTGACGGGCGTACCAAAAACCAAATAGATCACATTACAATTAGTAAACGATGAAGAAATTCTCTACTTGACTGCCGCAGCTATCGGGGTGCATATGTTTTTAGTGACCTTTATTTGGTTATTGGAGCGATTAAAATAAAATTTATGGCAAGTATAAGGAGGCAACTCAGAACAGCTAGAAGAATAAACGTTGCTAAACTTCGTAATGAGTAACGATTCACAGACGATTTGGTGGATCGCTTGACATGTGACGGCGGCAGACGAGACTAGAATGAGGTCGCGGGTGCATTGAGACAGGTAGGGGGGACGTTCTTTGTTTCATTAATTACGAATGGAAGGAATGGATTAGTGATACCACATGGAGTCTAATAAGAAGAAGAAAAGAAATAAAGAATATTATTAATAACGGAAATGCGATGGAACAACAGGGCATACATACACAATACAGTCAATTGGACAAGGCGGTTAGCAAAAGCGCAAGGCGGGATAAGCGTCATTTTTTTGATAATATTGCAGTTTGGGGGGTGCATTAAAACTGAACGACCAATTCAATCCAGGGACGGTTTGCATATCTCAAACGAGATACAATAAATGGAAAGATGGAGTGAGTACTTTCGCGAGCTACTGAATAGATCCGAAATTCAGGTTGCTCAAAATCCAGTTGACCGAAGACCGGCTACAAGGCGATTCAGGGACTCTGTTCTGAGTAGTCGTGAAATCAAATCCACTTTAAAACATCTAAGGGGCGGTAAGGCGGCCGTGCCGATAACATTTCACCAGAAATGTTGAAAGTCGACTTAGAGGCCATTGCAACAATATTGGATCCCATCATTAGTGAAATGTGGTTATCTGATGATATTCCAGCCTTGTGGAAAGAGGCGTTGATAGTCAAGTTGCCGAAAAAGGGTAACTTGAGTATGTGTGAGAACTGGCGTGGTATCACCTTGCTGAACACGATA
>JANSTX010033876.1:0-30959 GCA_027564355.1 Penthetria funebris | reverse complement strand
AATGTAGTTTTATAATATATAATTTCAATGTTTGTTTAGTGTATAAGAATATTATGATGTGATTAAGAAAAAGGATAAAAAAATAAAAAAAAAAATAAAAATAAAAAAAAAAAACTAGAAAATTTAAATAAATCTAAAAATTACTAAAGAAAACGACTTTTTTTTTTTTTTTAAATTAGTCTCCCTTTCTAAGATCAAACAAAATTTGTGAAAGAATTTTTAGTGTAGTTAATGTAAATGATAAATAAACATTTAATTGAAGACATACCTATTTTGGGTAAAGAAGGATTACGACTGAAACTCATTTTAATAATGTAGGTTATTTTCTATCAATACCTTTTGTTTAATTAACGATTTATTGCCAATCGAATGAATGACACACAAGAGATTTGCCATTTAAAAAAAAAGTCAACTACTCGTATATGCAAATGATTCTTCTTCAGCACCAGGGAAACGAAAGAACCACTGGGGTATTTCTTTTCAAATGGTTACATTATTCACAATATAAAATATCCGCAATGCAAAAAATATAAAAATATAATAAACTAAAATTCGATTCACAAATATATATGCATTTATGCATATATAATTTATATATATTTTTTTTGCTTTATGCTAATTAATATAATAGTTTACATTTTTCTTTCTTTTTTTTTTTTTTAAATTGAATTAATTCAATATGATGATAATTGAAGTGAATATAAAATTAGAGAGATTGTAAAACAATCATTCATGCAATAATCATTAGATTGTTTTTGGTGTTCTTTGTCCCTTCTCCATTCAAAATAACACTTTTTCTCATTTAATACTTAAAATAATCTGTTTTTTTTTTTTTTTTGTTTTATTTAATTGATTGATTCTTTGGTTTAATTTAATTAAATAGATAACAATAATATTTACCAAATTAAAAAAAACAAAAACAAAATTTTACTAATAATAAACGTGTGTGTTATATGTTAAAATATTCTAAAAATATAATACTACTGTAATATAAATAAAAACAATTTTCTAATTTTATTCTCAAACTTTTATCATCATATGTGATGAAGAAATTTTTACTTTCTTTTCTTAAATATACGTTAATATTTTTTTAAATTTATAAATTTTTGCTAGAATTTTAAAATTAGGGCGCTCACACTTCTGTTAAATTTTTGTCCATATATTTATTCCAAAAATTATCACTTTGTGGTGAATGGAATAGCCGACTAATTTATCATTGTCAACTTATATTCACATTTATCTATCCACATCAATCATTAAAAATACGATATTATTGAAATATGTTAATTATTATATTTCTAATTGTAAATATTACAAATTCTTATGGATTATAAACAAAAATCATTAAAATGTATTTAATGTAAAATTTTAAAAATTGTAATCCAATCTAGAGGACACGATTTTCGGATCTCATACGACATTCGGCAAATGAAAAGATGGACTAAAATTCAAGTAAATCAAAGTTGACCAAAGACCGGCAACAAGACACACCACCTAAAGGGTGGTAAGGCAACCCGGGACGTTAATAACATATATCATCCGACATAATATTGAATTCCATTAATAGTCAAATTTGCTGATTGTCTAATGGTATTCTGAAATTATGGAAAAGTGTGCTATTGGTAAATTACGCACATGACTGCCATCCCAGGGTAATTGTAGATCCGATCGTCATTATCGAGTTTTGAGTTACCAGCGGTAGTAGAGATAGAGTGAAGTGAAGTGTTCTTATACTTTCGTATAAATTAATGAGGTCTCGATAATAATGTATTTAAAAATAACAACTAATTTATGTTGAACTTTGACTTATATATATAACTAAGGGAATTCGATGTGATTATTCTAATAGAAAAAATAATTAACAAAATGATTGTTTTAAAAATCAAAATTATTATGAATCACATTATTTATTATTTACATAAAACTGTGGAAAAAGTAATTAATTTTTCATATTCTAAGAATAGAAAAAATAATCAAAAAAATTATTGTTTTTAAATAAAATTGAAAATTATTATGAAATTAATTCGTTAAGTGTAAGTGTGAGCAATGTATTTGTAATTGTCTTTTTTTTTTTTTTTTAACTATTACTTAAAATTAAAATTTTTGAAAAAATTTAAGAATTGGTCAAATTAGTTATCAACATATTATTAGATATTTTACAACAAAAACAAAAAAAAAAATAACAAATTAATTGAAATTAATGTAAATTATGTAGCATCAACGTATCCTTGATTTCAATCAATGTTCATTTGAATAAATCAACTTAATCTTTTGCAATTAAAAAAAAAAAAATAAAGGATAATTTTTTTCACGTCTTTAACTTGGTAATTACTGTCATCATATCGATGGTGTAGAATGGACGACAAACACATTACATTTCCATAATAAATTGATAATTTCTCTTCGAAAAACTGATGAGGTTTATAGTTTATCGATAAAATCATAATAACCGTTCTACGATTGGAAACGATTATACCGTTCAAAATAGACAAGAGAATTTTTGTATGCCAATATATATTATAAATAAAATAAATACATATTTTAATGGGCATCTGAAAAATGACATCAAAATCAGTCAGTATTTGTCTTCCATAATTTAAAAATAATCATAACAACAGATTATACGTTCAGTTAAAATCATGTCACTACCATCCATGAATTGTTATTATAATAATGTGACCTTAAATTATAAAATAGTTTCTCAATAACTTTTGAATTGAATTTTGTAGACTAGAAAAATATAATTAAATAATTTTGACTATATTTAGTTTTACACAAAACATAAACATATTGCTTTTTCTAGTAAAAAAATATTTTTTATGGCAAAACTTATTTAATTTTTATAAAATTTGGTTTAATATCTATTTGTTTTTTTTTTTATTTTTTTTCTTGAGCCTTTTCAACAACTAACAACTAAAAGAAAATATATATAATAAAATTAATAATATATAAATTACACAAAAAAAAAGGTTGACCAAATCTTAATTAAAACATACATTTTCTAAATTGGAAACACTTAATAAATTTTCACATAAAAATTATTTGAAAAGTTTGTTTTCTTTTTTTATTTTTTTTTTACTCTTCTTCACTTATTTTATGTTAAAATATTTCATCATTCATAACAAAACAATTCTATTTTATATCAGATTCTGAATTTACTAGAGAATCTGTAGATGTAGCCGTGGATAATGCATGTTGTTGTCGTATATTTTGTAAATTTAAAATATTTTCATTTATTGATGATGAAGAACAACAGCTTCGATCATTTTGTTTCTTAAATTCTAAACGTTGTAATTGCAGTAATTCCTTTTGAGAGTCTTTTGCCTCAACTAAGAAGATACTTTCCTAAAATATTAATGAAAAAAAAAAAATGGGGGGAGAGAAAGAAAAGAATATCGTCAATAAATAAATATTCAATTAACAAAAAATGTATAATAATAAATTTTATGGATGATGGACACTCTGTGTATTTATATGAGATAATAGAATACTTCCTAATTATAATATTAAAATTATATTTAATTTATATGTTTTTTATTTTAAAATTCCCTTATATTAAAAAAAAAAAAACAAAAAATAAATAAATAAATACACAGGCGAGACCACACTCACATAAAGTAATTCAAATAGTTTATACTAACGAATTATTGTCCTATAAATTTTGTAGACAATACAAAAAAAAAATTATTACGATAAAAACAAACAAATAGCTCTTTCTATATTATCACTAAATAATATTCATTACTTATTAACAATTATATAATGACAAATAAAATATATATTTACCTTCACTTCTTTTGTCGATAAAACATCCATTTTATCATAAATTATGGCATGTATACCTAAACTTTTTAAATGTTTTATTGTATCCTGAGAATTATTGTCATCACCCCAACAAAATACAACTAATCCTAAATCGGTTGCCAAATTTATCTAAATTAAATTTATAGTTAAAATAATTTTTTTTTTTTTTTTTTTTTTTTTGTAACAATACAATTAATTTATTTTCCAATTTTATTCACAACTAACCTGTGTCGAATCTCTCAATAAATCTTCTGTATGTGCAACAATACCAAGCAATTCCATTGCATATGCATTACATACTGCACTTTCAATTGTATTACAACGTGGATCCTGATATTGTGGATATTTTTCGGTAACACCGAGTGTCAAAAACATTACCGGATAAATATTTTGTTTAAAACGTAACATTGTACACATATCGGGATCAAAACATGAAAAAACTATACGACGATCGGCTGCCTTTGATAAAACAATATCTAAAATACAATCGATATATAAATTTTTGTCAATAAATCGATCGAGTTCTAATGTTCCATCCTTTAATTGCATTGACCATTTTATTTCAATATTAAAACCAACATGTATATCAATAATGTCTAATGCTTCGGCTAATGTTGGAAATGGTTGATGTTCATCTAAATCTTCGTCAAAAAATTTTGCTTCACGATTACGTCCTTCAACCAAATGGTATACCTGGTAAATCGAGTTTTGTATAAATAAATATATATAAAATAAAAAAAAAATTATAAATTTATTTAAAAAATAAAACAAAGAGGCCAGATTTTACAAATTTATGTAATTTAAAACGAATTCGGAAAACAAAAAGGAAAACACACATTTAACGTTGCCCTATTCCATATTCCAGGGCATCCATCCCTTCTACTATTCAATCTGTTTCTTTATATGTGACTGTCTTTTGGAATATATTTCAAGCAAGATCAATGACTATCATGTGTGTAGGTCTTTCTTATCATTTCTGTACGTTTTAATAAATTATACAAGATGATTGCATCTGAATCAATTGCCCGTTATTTCGCTTGATATTTTCCACATCATTTTTTTTAACGTCCAGTAGCGTAATTGAATTGACACCAAAATAAGCGCTTTGTTTGTCAACAATCTGGCAATAAGAATATTTTTCGTTTAGACGATGATTAAAGTATAACTTCCACATATTGCTAATTAACTACACATTTATTTATATAAGGAAGTATGTTACGATAGTCACGTTACTATATCATTTTTAAAGAATTTAAATTTACAAGATTTTTGAAGCGTCAAACAAAAATAAAGTGAAGAATTAAAACACACAAAAAAAAAAAAAAATAATGATAATCACAAAATTTGTATGGAGAAAACGGTTTTTGAGACAAGAAAAAAAAAAAAATATATTTCTGTTAATGACAAGAATAGAATAATTAAATATAATTTTTTATCGCATTTTCCATGAAAATTATATCATTACCTTTAAATTTTTCAATTGTTCTAATGTTAATTCTCTCATTGGTAATTCCAACATATCATTCGAATCGATAGATTTTTTTCTTTTCAATGACACATACACTAAGAAATCATGATAAATAACAGGTATTAAATCTTTACTAAGTTGAACATCAAATTCAACCATATCGGCACCATGTGCTGCAGCTTTCTTTAATGATGCTATTGTATTCTCACGTATAACACCACCGTCAGTTGTCTTAAAACTTGTTCCAGAACCACGATGTCCAACATCTAAGCCGGTCCATTTTTTATTCCAATAACGAATAAATGATTTTTTCAACGATAATTTATTTGATGATTTTATTGGAGTTATCTATGCATATATATATATTATTGAATTAAAAATAGTGAAATTTATTATTATTATTATTATTATTATTACTCGTATAAAATAGAACTTACTTTTAAATATTCAAAATTCATCATGCCCAATGGACGATGCTTTGACGCACACGTTATTGGCATCTCCAATTGTCCATCTGAACGTTTTAATAAATTTGGTAAAACATAGTGATAGCCTAAGTGATATGGTGGATCATTTTCTTCAGCTCTGGAACTATATGTATATAGATCGATTAGATAAGCAACATTATCTGGTTCGGCAACAGTAACATTAAACAACAATTTATCATCTTTATAATAGGGCTGCCCGAATTGCATTTGAGATTCAATTGTATTAGTTGGATATTTTAATGTAACAACTTCGGTATTGGCATACGCTTGTTGCTCAATACCATTTTCACGTGTATCATTTGATAATGATTCTTCAATCAGTGATCCAAGAATTGAATTTTCTGAATCAATACGTAAATTCATTGGAGTTAACTAAAAACAAATAAACAATATTTCTTGTTGGCTATCGTTTTTTTTTTTCTTTTTTCTTTTAAAAGATACACAAAAATGCATCGTCTAATGTTATTAGCTTGTTTGGTTTTTTTTTATTATTTTGTTAAAAGATATGTTATTATTATCAATTTAAACGTAAAATTTTGAAATTTATCTCACAATTATTTTGTATTTATAAAATTAAGAAGGAAATAAATATTTTTAATTTATAAAAGAATAAAATTTACATACAATGAATGTATATGAAAGCAAAAAATAAAATTTAATGATCGAATATAATGATCGCCCATATTACTAGTATTATTGAGAAAAGTTGTTAGGAATTGTTTGAGTAGAAGTATATTGTCGTATACTATTTAAGCAGTATCTTTGACAAGTAACATTATAGTGCCCATATGTTATGTACAGGATAATAACAATGATGATGATGATGATGCAGTATATTGTATATTTTTCAATTTCTATGATATATACATTTTAAATAATTTACAGGATTATATTTATTTTAATAACAAATCAAAAACTCCACGTTAGCTCAAATTCTTGCTTAAATTAAGATAATTGATGTCAACGACAGGTCGAGTATAACATTAAAAATATTATTTTAATGTTATATTACTGGATACAATTATATTGAAAGCTTTGTCATGGAATACAATAATTGCTTTGTTCTCGCCGCCGTCTTCGTTTTACATATTTAAATTATGGAACTAAAAACACTGTATGTTTTTCAGTTATTCAATAGCGTAACAAATACTTAATAAATTTAACTAACCGATTAGTAAAAGTTAAGTGCATTCATTACACAATAGTAATATTATAGTTATATTGAATATAATATTTTAAATATGTGGTACTGATGCCTTTTGCCCCTTGTTTATAATAAAATCATATACCTTATCTACTCGGTATGATAATATTTTATGAAAAAAAATATGTATATCATATCAAACATATGTATTTAAACTTGAAATTGATATCACTAACTTCAGAATCAACATCCATAGAATATTAATTATCAAATGAATACATACATCATTGCAAAAAAGACATACTTTTAAAAATAAATAATTATGATCATCTTATATGATATATTATATGTAAATAAATTAAAAAATATAATATATATATTTAAATTAATTCAATTATTATAAATAACTAGAGATGTAAAAAAAAATTTCTGTGCAGTAAATATAAATTAAAAAAAAAAAAAAAACAATATACAAATTACCTTAACATAAAGCAGACGATTCTTTAATTTATGCTTCAATTTAAATGGATTATTGAAAAATTTAAATTGTATTAATGTTTCTGTTGTAAGCCAACCTCGATCCAATTTTATTTGACCATTTATTTCACCAAATGTATCAACATTCGGTGAATTTTCATCATCAATTTGAATTTTTCTTGTCTCTAAATGAGTTTCCCATCGCCTAACATGTACTGCTTTTGTAAGCGGATCAATCGAACCCAAAAAATAACGATAAGTTATATCACAGACTAATGGTATTGTTAAACTCACTGACCAGATTTTTGTACCTTCAATAAAAAAAAAAAAAAAAGAATACAATTATTATTACAATTTTTTCATGCATAAAATAAACTCGTATGTAATTCTTATTTAAAATAAATTACAAATGTAAAATAAGAAAAAAATGAAAATATAAAGACAATGTCGTGATCAATTTTCCAGCATCGGAAAAGAATATGGTAAAAATTTAGTCTAATTACAAATTCATAAATTTATGGATGTTCAATAAAAAAATAAAAAATTAATAAATTCAGCTCTTATGTTATATGGAAGAGCATTTAATTTTATAGGAATTAATAGTTTATTTATATCATTTCATGATTTTAATATGTAAATCGCATATATATATTTGATTTAATTGAGACGATAACCCAAAGTATTCACATGTATATATCAAACTATAGAATAATAACATTAACTAAATAAATCATCTAATCTATACATGGAAAACTTAATATAATTTATATAAAAAAAAAAAAAAAATTAAAATATACCTTCTTCAGGATTCAGAAAAACTGCCCGATCAACTCTCCAATTTCCTAACGATGAACAATCACCGGTCAATGCAATTTTTTCATTACTTTGTAAATTTTGTGTTACTAAAACTTTAAATGTCCATATTCGATGACCAATAGTTTCCGATGATACAGATGATGATGGTTCATTTGAAGATTCTGATGCATAACTAGCTTTATCGTCCACAAACCACCAACGTTGCATTTTATTGAATATATACTTATAATTTATATACAATTAAATGTAAAAAAAAAAAAAAAAAAAAAACTGAAAATAAATAAATATTAATTAATAAAATGAGATATTTTCTATAAAATAAAATATAAATTTTACATATACGCTGTATATTAAAACAACAATACTCTTATTAATTGAATTAATTAATTATACAATTCATTATTAATTATATTTTATTTTAAATACAAGTACACTTAAATATACAAAAGGTAGATAAGATTAATTTCTTAACCGTTCAATGTACATCAATAATAGGTTGATAAAATAGATCATTAATTACGAATTGATTATAAAAATAATAATAATAAAAGGAATACTATAATTGACTATATCATACATAATAATACTAATAAAAGATATAAGTATATTACATAAATGTTATTTTATTTAGATTAAAAGTAATGATAACAACAATTGCAAATTTTATATATGAAATGATAAATTGAACGACAGTAAAATATAGTATTATTTAAATTAATAAAAAATCTGAATTTTGAAATTTTCTGATAAAGAAGAGAAAACATAAAAACGTTGATCAAGTATATATGATGCCATATATAACTTTCATTGTTCTCCTTTTTCTTTCATGCTCAATTCCTTTTTCACTGTCAATATATCATTGATTTAATTTTAAATTCAGTTTCATGTCTACTCATTATCCATATATATATATATATATATATATATAGTGATTTGAATATAATTATTTTTAATTTTATCTGCCAGTACATGTACAAATATGTTAAATTAAGTAATGAGTACACAAATATCAAGACTTTAATCAATCTTAATCAAGATTAAGATAAGAAGTTATTATAAAAAAAAAAATATTTTCATATAATGCTAAAAAAAAAATAAGAATGAAAATAAGCAACTGTCTGCTATATTATATTAATATAATCGGAATACATAATAGTATTTCATATATTAAACTAAATAGTTTTATAGTCCAAACTATAAATGAAACATTCAGATGAACAAATAATTAACGTTACCGTATTCAAGGTAATAAAAATTTGATGCCACAGAGAACAGAGTTAAATATGGACGTTAAATCTGTTTGTTCCTTAGGAATGTATAACATTTAAATTTCTTAGGAATCTATAACATTTAATAGTTTCTGAGTCCATTGACGAATATATACAATTGTATACAGTTAAAGAGCAGAAATTATTGTATTGTGTAGTAGTAGCACACATCATGTATTAAGATTATTTTTAAATATATTATTTAAACTTTCAGTTTAAATATAAATACACAAATAATATATAAAACTGTATTTTAATTCAAATTGATAAATATGTACTTATAAAGTGAATGTACTTAAATATTTGCTTTCATCTTATTTACAAATAATATTGTGCATTTATAGTTTAAAAACACATATAATATAAAATATTATAACAATTGATAAATATTATTTTTGCCAGACACTTTTAATACATAAAAAGATTGTTAATTTCCTCAAAATTTAAATGATTACGTCAATTGAGAAGAAACGAATATAAATTCAATTTAAAACAATTACTACAATTTTATTTGCGAATAACTGATTGCAAAATTTAAATTCACACTAATATTTATAGTATGTATTATATTTGATAAATTATTAAAATAACTAAGTGACAATATATATAATTAACTTATCATTAAAATATAATATAGACATTAGATAGACCAGACCACAAAACCAGAAATATATTGATATTTTTAGAATATTATAGGTCATTAATGCAAAAATTTTACCTCTACAATTTAATTGAGGTCATAGGATGAGTTCGTTAATTTATCGCTTCCAGCAGAGATACTGAACGTGACAATTACAAATTGAAATTGTTTTCTGAAAACCAATAATCATAACTAGAAAATAAAGTATAAATGTGTGATTGTTTAAATATTTATATATAAACGAATGATTGTAAATATATATTTTTTTTTTTTATTATAATAAAGTTTATTGATTGTAGTAATACATATTTTCGACACTATTCATCATAGATTTCATATGTGAACAATATTATTTCTACATTAGATTGTATACGATCTATCTAATGTAGATCGTCATCATGATTATTTGCCAGAATCAAGAATATTAGAGTTCATCTTCACTTCATTCACATCATGGTAATATGCTTTAGCAGAGACAAAGAGGTTACTTTAAGTATGATTTTTTTTTTTTTTTGTTTGACTTCAATTAACTTTGTATGTTTCGGTATCATCAATTGTGCCTAATGTCGACGCTAGTAAACTTCCACCACATCCTTTCAGGACAGATTTGTTATGATGAAATAATGTTTATTGTCTGTTGCATTCATTTGCTATGTTTCTAATATTATATTCAAGTAATATTTATATGGGATATACACATTTTGATGCAAAAAACTCTTATTAAACGTTGATTTCAATAAAAACCATATATTCATGAAGAAAAATTATGTATGCTATAATTAATATTACATTTATGAATAGAAATATATTTATGTAAATAAATATTATTTTCAAACATGTGTATTATAATCAAGGACAATGCGAAATTATGAATAATTTTTTTTTTTAAATTGTCCAAGGACATTTGCTATGGTTTAATAAACTGATAAAATTGTAAATTGTACATACCAAAGTCAAAAAAAAAAAAAAAAACACACAGAAATAGTACACACACAATTCAGGTAATCACATTGTTGTTGGACAATTTTCATCTAATTATTGCCAAATACTGTATGAATTCATCTATAATAATTGTTTAATTGTAATAATATTTACAAAACTTATTTTATTTTCTCTATTAATTCATTAATTCACGATCATTAATTAGATAATATTAATGTAAAAAAAAAAAAAAAAAATGAAAAAAAAAACTAGCTAGCTATCTGTTTGTCATAAAAGTTATTTTTTTTTTATTTTACAAAATACACTTATTATTAATTAATTTTATTAAAATAAAATAATTAATTTTTCTTACAAATAAACAATTGAAAATAATAATTTTAATTTCATTAAATGTATAATTAAAGTGAAATATTAAATTAAAATTACCTTTGCAATAAAAATAAAGGAATACACCAAATTTGTGAATATAGAATTGAATTTTGACAATGTCAAAATTAATAATAAAACTTTATATGATATGGGAGAGCGTTCAAATTTGCAATAATTTATTTACATTTAGTACATTATTTTGTAAAAAAAAAAGTCATAGGTATATCGTTACATAGGACCATAGAGCAGCCATAAAGTAAAAATTTTCACCATTATTTTTGTTTTTAAATAAAAATTATTATAAATAAAACAATGTTTAAATTATTATTAAAATGTACAAAAAATATAAATTCAAAACAATATAATTTACTTAATTTAAGAAATATGAGTATTTATGAACCGGATTATTTAGAAGTATAAATATTACTTATTCTTAAAATAAAAATTTATGATTACATATTTTTATTTATAAATTTATAGTCATTGAAACCAAAATATCCAACATATAAAACACTTAATTTTCAAATAAAAGGCTATGATTATACAATACTTGAAAGTTATCAAAGATTTCTGCATAATGTTGCTGAAACAATGGATTTGGATGTATCAGATTCGTATGTACTTTTTATTGTTTTAAGTGTTTTATTTTGTGTGTGCCGTTTTTAAAGATTACATTTGTGCAACTGAACATCAATTAATTTCCCATGATAAATTTTCCATTTATTGTGATGTCCCATCTAATTTTAATCTAATTATGATAATGAATGGTGTGACTGCCGATTATCATCCAGGTTTGTTCAATTCATCGTTATCTACACGCTATACATCACAATATAATGTTCAGTAATCACTAAAATATATGGTGATAATAATGTCTTGTTTGTATAAGAAACGTTTCCCATCGACGAACTAGGTAACTGGAAATGTAAGCACAACCTCGATAATGAAATATTAAAAAATGTGTGTAACCGAATAATCATAATTGATCCTATATTTTATCAGTTGATAAATTTCAATTATAGTTATTTGACTTTACACAATTATTGATGTTACAGGCATATTAAAAATATCAAAGTAACATCACAGTACCGTTCTATGCATCCAAAAAGTATGGTGTACAGGTTAAGATGATGTTTTTTTTTTTTTTTGTTTTGCGTATGTTATTCTATTATTTTCCACACATATAAAGTGTTTTAGTTATTACAGTAGTACAGTTATCAAATTTACAGTATAACTCTGCGAGAAGTAAAAATCACAGAGTTCTTCTCGCCATCAATCGCATACAATAATACCTAAAAGTTTAAGATTATAATTGATTTTGTATTTGTGTACTGTACTTTAAAACTAAGCAGAACTATATGACATGATGGTATAGGATGTGATTAGTAAAAATATAAGGGAATAATACTTATATATTGCATAATTACTTTTCAGTTGGGCAACACCGCCAAAACAACTTCAAATTCAACGTTACAAGCCATCTAGTGCACTCGTAGAATTTGAATATAAATTATCTTACTATGAACGAAATATACAAGTAATTGATTAAAAATTTCAAGTATATTTATTTTATTGACACATTTTATAATACATCAAACTTTTCCTTTTTTTTTTTTATAGATATCCGATATGTTAGGTCCAATTTATCCAATATTTTTACGAATTTCACAAGCAGCACTACCAGAAGGTGTTACTTTAAATGTTATTGAACATAATGATGAACATGATGAAATACGATATGTTCCCGATCAAAGTTTAAATGAATTGAAACAACAATTAGAAACTATGGAAGAAGCAAAATCTAAAAAATAAATAATTATATTAATAATTAGAATATACAGTCGATATGAAATCACCTTAATTTTGTATATGTATATATATATATATATTTATTGTAAAAAATTCTTAGTTTTAGTTACTTACAATAAAGAAAAAAAAAAAACCAGTAGGGAGCTCATTTACATTAATAATAACAATAATTAATTAATTATATTTATAATTTTAATTAAGTAAATATTCATTTAAAGCTTTTATTTTCTTGTCTTATGTGTACGTGAATGTGTTTTCCACTAGTCAAAATATTAACATTTTCATCTTATTTAAACAACACCAAAATGTATAACTTTTATTGAATTTGATGATGTATCAGTTGCATTATTATTTCTATTGTTATCCTCATTATTATGCATATCATCTATGAATAATAAAAAAATATTATAAATTATTATACACTTATATAATAACAAAAAAAAAATTCAAAATTATTACCTGCCATTGGCATTGGTGTAAAATCTTTAAGATAAACATCATTTGGATGACATAAAGGAAGACTATCTTCTAATTCTTTTCGTGGATTTGTTACCAATGTATTAAATCCATTATTTGATCTTTTCATTCGTTCTGTCAGTAGTTTATCCTTTCGTGGTATTTCCTTATAAAAATAAAATAATGCACTTTATTAAATTGACAAAATAAAAAATATTATCTATACGCCACACAAAAACGCATATAGGCGACACGACCATATTGTATAAATACAAAATCATTACTTACAGGTACTACAGCCACTGTTATAGTATCGGAAAATTTAACTTTATTTCGTTCACCACTTTCTTTTTTATTTGATGAAAGTGATGTTGATGTGCCCGATGCTGAGCCTAATGTTATTGGATGTATTTGATTTGATAATATCGAACCAACAGTTCCACTATTACCAATACTATTATTATTATTATTTGTAGGAAATTTATTTATATTATTTATTTGAAATTTTCTACTATCCAAAATATGACTATTTAACGAAGATGGTATATTTCTTAATATTAATGGATGTTGATGGATAATTTGTGAACTATTAAATCCAATACGATCATTGTATTGATGCAAATTATTAACATTTGTGTTATTAATATTTATATAATTATTATCATTACTATGTGTTGAATTGTAATTAGTAAAATGTTTATCATTACATAATACAGTTGATATTGGTATACCAATTGTTTGATCTGGTATATTCCAATGTTGTATTGTATTTAATGATGATAATGTTAATGTTGCTATTGATGATGGTGATGTTGACGATGATGATGATGATGATGATGGTGGTGGTGGTGGCGGTGGTGGTGGTGTCAGTGGTGTTGGAAATTGTGGTGATGGTGCTGATGTTAATTGTACTGCATATGGTGGTGTTGATGTTATTATTGGTTTTGGAAATACATCAATAACAACGTTTTGTTGATTATTACTATTATTATTATTAATATTATTATTATTATTATTATTATTACAATTATTGCTATTATAATTATTATTTATATTACTATTATTATTATTTGCATTAAAATGATTAGAATATTGTACCCTTGGCAATGGTTTAGTAATATTATTTAAATTACTACCTATTTTATTCTTATAATAATAATAATTACTATCAAATGCATGACTTGGCGTTGGATAATCTAAATCCAAACAATCATTTGAATATTGAAGACTATTATCTAAATAAAAATTATTGTATTGATTTTTTTGACTAGAAAATTGTATTCCAGCTGTTGTTGATATTGGCTTTGGGGTGGTGATTGTTATAACATTTGTTAACGGTGGATTTAACAGATGATCATTTTTTAATGATAAATCATCTAATAAATTATATAATGGATTAGTTCGTAGATTTTTTCTCGTATTTGACATTGCATAATTATTGGTGGACATAACTTTTGATGGAGACATTACGTCTGCTGATTTTGTTGGCACAATAAATTGTTTGGCCATATATTGTACGGGAAATCTTGGCAATGTTGGTATAACATTATTATTACTATTATTATTATTATTATTATTAATTGATTGTGATGAATTATTTCTATTATTACTATTATTATTATTATTATATAGGTGATGATTTAATAATTTAATATTTGTTGCATCTTTTTGTTGTACCGGATAATTTATTTGCTGTGGTTTAACATTTAATGATTTTTGGTGCTCTTTGAATTGTATTCTATTCTTATTAAATGAAGGTATATTATTATTCACATTTCTTTTCACATGATCTTTTGCATTACCATTATTTATATGACCATCATATTTTTCATCTTCATCATTATCATCATCATCATCATCATCATCATCTTCATCTTCTTGAACATCATCATTGCATCCTGAACAAGATGAATTTGAACAACATGAATCTATTAAAGTGTGGAGAAATATGATATAATAAAAATATAATAAAGTTATTAATAATAAATAAATAATACCTGATTGACTATCTTCAATTTTGGCCAATATTTCATTTGCTTTTGAATATGCATCAGTTGCAAGATCAATGTGACCGTCAAATTTTGCACAATTATATAAATCCATAAAAATGTCTTCATCATCAATGTCAATGGCTAAACTAAATGCTTTTTCATATGATTTATATCTTAATAAATATAAAAAATATTTTCTTGTTATATCACGAACTTGATCGCCAAATTCATCTTCAGTCTCTGTACGCAATTTTTTAACGGGTATATGAAAACTGCCAAGTGCCTTTTGAAATTGTAATTCCCGTTCAACACTTAATGGATATTTTAAAATATAATTTCCAATTTTATGTAATGCCATCAAACATATTTCACCATATGTATCCCAATTTAAACATAATAATAAATTTATTGCTTTTTCAATTTGATTAATATTTAAATATTTATGTACAAGTACATCGGCTGTAAATCCAGATGTGTGGATGTCACCGCGTAGACCCGTACCGCCAAAGAAACGCAAACAACCAATTGGTCCATTCTCAAATAATAACAATAGAAAACAATCATTTTGTGCATATTGTAAATTATGTAATGAAATATCTGGTTTTTTATTCCATATTAAATTCAATAGTGTTGGTTGTGTTTGAAAATAATTTGAAATATCTAATACATTTGTTGGTGTCATATCTTCACTGATTAATTGATTTTTTACAATTGCCAATGATATATCGAATATTTGAAATTGACAACGTTCATTTGCTATTATCAATAGAATTGAATCACAATGCCATGATATAAGTGTTGGTATCTATAAAAAAAAGCAAAAAAAAAAAAAAAAAACCACGTTCCTATATATATTTTCATTTTAACATATTATTGAAATAATAAACTTACAAATGCTGCCTTTATTAAATGTGTTATTCCTCGATTTATATCAAATATAATAATTGAACCATCAATACAACCTATCATTAATTTTTCATTATCAGGACTAAATGAATGACAACAAACTTGTGCTTGTAATGGTATTGATGTAATTGCTGTACGTAATAATTTTGAATTGTTTATTTCATATATACATATTTCAATTGATACATCACCCTAAACACAAGAAATAAAGGAAGAAATAATTTTATTAAACATATTATTTAAAATTGCAATGCAGTCTTATGCAACCGCTAGATGCACCCATGTGTGGTGGTAATGATTTTGATGTTACATTAAAAGAAAAAATATTAATAAAAAGTGATTTAAATATGTCATGGTGGTGAATTCAAGTGCATGTCTATTCTAATTAATGGAAATCAAATGAATCTTCTGCAAAACCCTATCATATTGAATGATCGATCATTATTCATTGCACGTTGCTGAACAAATTGTAATACATCGAATCAATTGGCACAATAAGTTGGTGTCCGCGATTTTAATTGCATTAGAAAAATCGAGGAAAAGAAGGTGTGTAGTTAATAGAATATCGACAGGTCATCATAATGAGAGTTCTGAATGTTAAATTGTAAAACATATGGTGTCATTAAGAACCGTACAGAATTTAGACACAAGACAATGTTGATATAGTCATCTGAAGTAACATTAAAGGATCAAATCAATAACAATAATATTGAAGGCACTTTAAAAATAGTTCTATTTTACCGATAAAACCAATAAAATTAGATTAAAGTGGCGTAATGCGTATACCTAAAATTCAACAGTGTAAAAATGTTGCTGTTTGTCGCTCTCAATCTATACAATGTTTTTCAGTTATTTAAAATTATTGAAATAAATTAAATGAAAAAAAGTAATGATAGCACATACGACAGGAATTAAGAGTGACAATTTCAAATAAAGAATAGAAAAAGAAGATGACTTTTAAATATAACTTACCTTTTTCGATACTTTCTGTTCAATCGATTGAATTTGATCTTGATTTGTTTTAGAAAATTCAATACTTATTGGATCATTTTCCGTCCAATAATAACACATTGGTTCCAATTTTGTTCGATTTAATTTATATATATGTAAATTGGCCCTATCTTGATCCTTTATTGTTGGACGCCATGGATAAATTTCATTTTGTGATGATTTTGTCCATACCGCCAAATATTCACAACTACTATTACATGTTAAATGCCTTGATAAATTACGATTTAATGGTCCATTTATGATAATATTAAAAATTTTCGGTTCCATTCGATTAATCTTTTCTGGTATATTACGTTTTAAATTTGGTTTTTGTAAATAAACTAATGTTATTTGATTTAAATTATATGCAATAATTATATGCAGACGTGTTATTAGTGCATCCACAATATTTTCATTAATTAATTTGCCAATAAAAAATCTATCGAATGCCAAACGTATAATGTCACCAGTAAAAATATCTATACAAATATGAATTAATAGACCATTTGATAATAATAATTGAATAATTTTATTATCAGTCCAACGACAATAGATGATTGTATACATTTTTAAATATTCTTCTAATTTTTTTATAGATTTTTTCAATTTATGTGGATTTTTATTATCAATACCATAAATTGTATTACGTTTTTCAGCATAATTTTGTTTATATGCTGCATAAGTATTTGGTGTTATATCTTTCCTTGAATGATATCTAAATACAAATACACAAATTTAAATAGTAATTAAAAAAAAAAAAATAAATTTAAATTAATTATAAAATACCTTAATGCGCCAAAATCGGTATCCTTAATATTAATATCATTACTTGTGGTCCAAAATCGGGCTTCACTTAAAAGTGTTAGCATTTTATAATCGATAGTATTTCGTAAGATTTGAATTCCAAAATAAATTTATGTAATATTTCATTTACAAAAGTGTAAATGTATTTTTTTTTAAGTGTACGACACAGCGAAGGCAGTCTTGTTTCCCTTTTGAAATATCTACTGAAACAAAAATAAAAACAACAAACGATTTATTATGTGTATCATACATATATATATATATATTATTTATTATGACGTACTTATAGTTTGCTTAACAATATTAGGATATTAATTAAAGAAAATAATTTATGTATCTACTATTAACATTTTCCATGTACAATAAAAATGCAATTTTTATTCAATTTTGAATGGTGTCTTCGTGGCTGACATAAACTATTGAATAATTATCAAAATTGTACATACATTTTAATTAAAATTATGAATAAATTAAACGTTTACATTAATCATATTGGTATTTAATAAAAAAAATTAATAAAAATAACATTTAAATTATTTATTTATACATTTTAAAATAAATTTTCTTTTTACAGAGAAAACAATAAAATGCAAATACATAAAAATGAAATGACGGTAAGAATATATTAATCATCATTAATGTCAAATAAGATTTTTTTTTATCCTAATGGAATCCCATTTATTCGAATATAAGCTATTGTGAATTATTTCATAGTAAAATATATGTTAAAATACCTAGTTTCGATATCAATCTACTACAGTTGTATAAATGACAGCACATTTATTGTTTATATTTTTTATTTTTATAAACAAAAATGATTTTTGTTTTATTGGTTAATTAATTTAATTTCATTTAATTTAATTTAATAAATAAATTGAAAAATAAAATTTGAAAAATTCATTAAAATATGAATTACGAAAAACATGTTACAATGTGGAAATATATTTTTAATGTTAGTAAACGTGAATATTGTTCTAAAGCTAGTCGACTGAAAAGATCTGTAATGTTACAGAATACAGAAGATATACCGAGTAAGAAAATATTAAATTGTTTTATGCTTTTCACATTATATGTAGCTTGAGGATTAGAGAGAGATACTCGTCCATTTCGGGATGGTGAGCTTGTTTGTGGTAGCCCTCCTCCCCCATTTCTCGGTTGCAAACTATGCCGCCATTGCTGTCAATCACTTACCGAATTGAATCACATGGATTTTTAATATAGTTTAATATATTTTTTACAAATGTATGTACTGCCCTGAATTACTGAGAGCAGACAAGGATACTCAACTTCTTAACAATATCATGTTTATTTCATACTATATTTTTATATGCACAGCAATGGTAACAAACAAGCAGTCAATCCTAGCCATAAACTTTTATGTTTCAAATGTCTACCCAGTTATAGAGTGTTTTCTTTATGTCCACATCAATATTCGTAAAAATAGTAATCGCGTATATTGTTAGTTTACCAAATTAGTTGAATTATTTTAAAACGTTCGATCGGTCAACCAGACCTATTAACAGCTATTAAACGATATTAATTTCAATATCTTTCCAATTTTCTATTTTAGCATTTAATTATCCAAGAAGTAGACAAAATGATCGTAGAGTTTATGTATGGGGTCTTGCTGAAACTGGTGCTCTTGGTGTACATCAATCATTGCGAAAACAATCTCTGCGTAATGCAGCATATGTACAACATCCGACACGTACAAAATTTGCCGAATTTATTAATGTTATTGATGTAGCATGTGGTTATGGATTTTCAGCATTTGCCACAAAAAATGTGACCAAAAGTATTTCGTCTGGTGTGGCAACACAAGCCACCAATTGCGGAAATAATAAAAATAAAAATATTAGTAAAATTGAAAATGAAGATAGTAAAATTAATGAAGAATATAGTTTATTTGGCACAGGCATAAATACAGATTGTCAAATTGGTTATCATAAACATGGTGGTATAACAAATAAACCAATTGAATTAGTTATATATCCGGCACCAATAAAATTACCAAAGAAAATACCAAATGAAAATATACAGATAATTTCTTGTGCAGCCGGACGAGCACATTTAATTGCACTATCCGATAGCGGTATTGTATTTACATTAGGCAATAATTCATATGGACAATGTGGACGAAAAATGATTGAAAATGAAGATTATATGAATAATTCTACTATTCATAGAATTGAAAATTTGGAAAATGAAACAATAAAAAGTATATCATGTGGACAAGATCATAGTTTATTTTTAACAGAAACAGGTAAATTGTATGCATGTGGTTGGGGTGCTGATGGACAAACTGGACAAGGTCATTATAATACTATTGATTCACCGAATATTGTTGGCGGTGATATTTCCAATGAACATATAATTAAAGTTACTGGTACAGTTGATTGTGTTTTGGCATTAAATAGTAAGAGATTTTGGAATTTATTTAAGAAAAATTTATTAATTTTTATAATGTTTTAATATTTACCAGAATCGGGTGAAGTTTTTGGATGGGGTAATTCGGAATATCAACAATTAAAAACTTATGATGATACACAACAAATAAATTTACCACAATTTTTAGAGCATACAAAAGGTTTGGGTAAAATTATTGATATTGCAGCTGGTGGATCGTATTGTATGATTTTAAATGGTTAGTATAAACAATTAATTTTTATATATTCAATTTACATACGAGTATAATATGTTTTTACCTTTTTTTTTCCTGTTTCTTTTTCTTTTTTCCAGAAAACGGTGATGTTTTTACCTGGGGTTATGGTATCTTGGGATTTGGTCCAATGGTTGAAAGTTCAAAAATACCAAAAAAAATACCGCCTACACTTTTTGGTCGTAATGAATTCAATAAAGATTGTTATGTAACATCAATTTATAGTGGTATAAGTCATATGGGTGCAATTAATAATCAAAATGACCTTTTTATGTGGGGTAGAAATAAATTTGGTTGTTTGGGATTTGGTAATTTAGATGATCAATTATTTCCATATAAAACATCGGTGGGTGCAAAAGTTTTGAAAATAAGTTGTGGTGTTGATCATACATTAGCATTGTGTAAACCATTTATGTAAGTAAGTAATAAATATAAAATATTAGATAATTAATATTTTTATTTTAATAAAACTGTGTTGAATTTATGTGTGTATAATTTTCCAAACAAATCGTCATATATCTCTCATTCCATTGAACCTTGTGCTCATATATGCCTGATACACAAATATGTTTATTTTTATTTTAAAGTTGCATCAATATTAATTGCAATAATAGCCTTTGAAATTGGACTTCTAAAATAAGATTTATTACTTGTAATTTAGTATATTGATGAAATTTGGAATCTAGCTAAAAACGATTCTTAATCGTGTGCCTAAAATACATACAAAATATGAACATTTAACATTCTTGAGGTACATAATATTTTCGATAATAAAATAAAATATTTAATGTTGAAGATATATATTGTTATTCTATTAATCTTTGGTTTATATATTTCTGAATTATTACTTAGTTAAACGCGTCTACGAATTTGTTGGAGAGTAAGACAATGCCATGCAAAGGTGACGAATGTGGTGGCCGACTATCATCGAGGTTACTCAATCAATTTATATCTTCACACGGTGTCACCGCGGTTACTCGATCACGGTATATGTCAGTAATGGCATGTGATTGACTGGTTGAAAAAATTAAAGTCAACAACAAACTACGATTTATGCACCACTCTATTGAAATATTCAAATGTATAACATATAACATGTATGTTTATAACGGCAAATTAACAACGTAATGGCGCCCTCGAGACGTAAATGTTTTAAATGATGATGAAGAATTCCATTGAATTATTTCATTGATGTTTTCAAACAGACAGTAATTGTTTAATCAACGAATATTTAAACATACTAACTTACTATTTCTGAATTATTACTTAAGTTCAACATATTTACTAATATATATATGTAAAATTGCATTTTAACTATACTAAAGTGTAAGGGTATTAGAAGACCCGGTCATCCAAGAACAACGTGGAGATGAACCGTCATTAAGGAGGATGGCACCAGCGGACGGCAATGGACTGAATATCTGACAGTTGTTTGTTGACGTCCTATACTCCCGCGTAGAGTAAATGTCGAGATGATGATGAAGGTCAAAGATTAGTACATTGATTTCTGGTAATGTACAGCTGTACAGTTAAATAAATAACCGTAATTAATAATATGATCAATTTGAATTTGAAACATGCACATATTATCAATAAATTTATCTGACGAATGCTTTCATAATTTAAATTTATCCACCAAAAAAAATTAAATTTTTAAACAGACATGTAAAAAAAAAATACCAAAATTAATTGTGAATTATCTTATAATATAGTTTAACAGTGTATTGTATTCTGAAATGTCATACAGATAAGAAAATGTCAGCGATATTTATTTATATGTTAAAATAATTTAGATTTTATTTATTTATTTTCCAAAAAAAAAAACAATGTTAATTCATAATAAATTGGTATTTTTAATTTCATTAATACACGTGGCATGTACATTTCCCGATCAAGGAAAATGGGATTTTGAATTAGATATGGTATGTTTTCAATTTTATGAAACAATACTTGATTTTTTTCGATGACAATTTTTTGTTTTGCGAAGAAAACATCAAGATTTCAATATTCTAAAATAGTTTTTAAAAAGAAAAAATAAATTGCACATGCTACTTTTATTGTTTTTTAAAAAAAAAAAAATAATAATAATTATATTTATATTATAGGAAACACAAGCATTTACTATTCCAAAATCATTGTATACCGGCTCAAATATTTATGTACAAAGTAAGTGATATCAATAATTCCCTATTTAATATAATTTCTGTTTTGTTTTTGTTTGTATACTTCTTTTGATGTTAAAAATAGTTTTGAAATGATATCAAACTGATCTTAGACATTTATTTGTTGAAAAATTTGGGATTATTTTTCACTAATCCGAATTTGTTTATTAGTA
The DNA here is from genome assembly GCA_027564355.1 of Penthetria funebris. Lineage (NCBI taxonomy): Eukaryota > Metazoa > Arthropoda > Insecta > Diptera > Pleciidae > Penthetria > Penthetria funebris. The sequence continues at coordinate 7,593 of JANSTX010033876.1, read as the reverse complement.
CGAAATGTTGAAAATTTTCAGTAACTTTTGATGTTCGGTTAAAACAAAAATAATCCTAAATAATGGTCGAATCAAAACTTTAAATTTACGCCAGCAATTAAGGAAATGTCTAATTTGGAACAACGCTATTCAACCTGTACATTAAGTACTTTGCACATTTTAATTCAATATATCGAAATTATATTTCAGCAGAGTTGTGCATAAATTCCAAGCTACATAATTTGTTGTGTTCAGATGTTTTTCAACTAGTCAACAAATACGTCATTAACACCATCTTTTTAGAAACCGATTACATGCAGTAAATCATGATAGAATTATCGGTTACACCAACGATGATAGTCGGGCTACTCCATTTGTCACTGAAATTAGATTTTCTTATTCTTGTGTTGGTGTAAAACTCAGAACAATTCAACAATAAGATAATCAATATCGTCATATCGACTCCTAAACCACACATGGGGTAAAATCAACAACAATATTTGTTCGATTATGCATATAAATATTCCAGTTACATATAATTCCCAAGTTACCTAATTTGTTGGTGAGATATATTTTAATTTAGCAATAAACACGACATACATTTTAGCCATCGATCACTTGCCAAAAATGAAGATAATACATTATGGTCGTGTTACCGGTGATACCATCAGAAGTGTAAAAATGGTTTATTCAGCCATTCCACAATACACATTAAATTCATCATAATAATGTTTTCATTATTTTATTTATATTTTAGTAATATGTGATTCAAAAAATCCGGACACATTGATTAATATTGTTTGGATACTTGAACAAAGTTCATGTTGGCAAGATTATACTAATTATGTAAATCATAAATTAATTATATTTTTATACATTTACTTATTATTGACCGTTTTTTTTTTTTATATAATAAATTTTTAGTTTGCAAATTCAATTTCACGATTCAATGATACACATCAAATTAAATCCGATGTATATACAGCGAAATGTATACATAATGGACATATACCATTAAAAGAATATAAATTCTCACAAGATGGTAATAGTAAAAAACCAATTGAAAATAAAAATGATGAAATTGGAATCGAAAAAAATGAAGATGATTCTGATAAGAAAAAAATGGATACAGAATCGCTGATTGTAAGTAATGCAAATATATTTCTTTATTAATCATTTTGCTCTTTTAACAGAATGTATAAGAATAGTTAAGATGAATGGTTAATCTTTGTATTCTTTGTATGCTATTCAGAAACAAATTTGTGTTTAATTAATTTGATATAAATAAAATAGTTTTATCTTAGCAAATGTTTAAAACAAAGTACTTTTTGGTGAATAATCTGTTCTAATAACTGAATGTCAAGATGATGATGATCCCAATAATACTTGATAAAATTAAAAAAAAATTAATGTAATGATTCTTTTTCAGTTACCAGATACACCAGTATTTACAATTACAAAAGATGGTGTCTATTTGTATACACTTCAAATAACAGGATCAGCAAAATTTACTGCCAAAGTACATATTGATATTAAAGGAACATATGGTTTTTTATCGGCTGTAGATTGGCCACTTTTACCAGTAAAATAAAATTTTAACATTAAATATTATGTTATTATAATTTTATTATTTATTACAAAATTCCATTTTTTAGTTTTATGGTGCAATGTGTATTGTGTACGTTATTTTTGGTATAATATGGTTAGTTGTATCATTTTCACAATGGCGTGATTTATTACGTATTCAATTTTGGATTGGTGGCGTAATATTATTGGGAATGTTGGAAAAGGCAACATTTTATGCTGAATATCAAAGTATAAATTCAAGTGGCATTTCGGTACGTTATGCTGTATTATTAGCTGAATGGGTATCATGTGCTAAGAGAACATTAGCTAGAATGTTGGTTATTATTGTTTCACTTGGTTTTGGAATTGTTAAGTAATGAAATTTAATTAAAGAATCAAATTGTTGTTTTTATTTTTTTTTATGGGGGTTTTTTTTTTGAATTTTCATTGCTCTTAGGCCTAGACTTGGACCAATGTTACATAGAGTTGTTGGTACTGGAACATTATATTGTGTATTAGCGGCTGTTGAAAGTTATTTGAGAGTAAAACATACAAAAAATGATGCGAGTAATCAAATTTTAGTTGCTAGTATACCATTGGCTGTATTAGATTCGGCTATTTGTTGGTGGATATTTACATCACTTGTTCAAACAACACGAACATTAAGACTGAGACGGTAAATAAATTTAATACAAAAAAAAAAAAAAAATTACATACTGAAATTTCAATGAATATTAATATATTAATTAATTAATTAATTAATTTGATTATTTGTTTTTTTTTTTTGGAAAAAATATATAGAAATATGGTTAAATTAACATTGTATAGACATTTTACAAATACGTTAATTTTTGCTGTTATTGCTTCCATTATATTCATGTTATTTTCAATTAAAACACATCGATTAGCCGCATGTTTAACAGTTAGTATATTATTTATAAATTATAATTATATATATATATATATATATACACAATATAATATTTAATTAAATAGGATTGGAAAGAATTGTGGTTAGATGAAGCATTTTGGCATATCTTATTTTCTGCATTATTATTAGTTATAATGATTTTATGGCGTCCAACAAATAACAATCAAAGATATGCCTTTACACCATTATTAGATAATCCAGAAGATGAAGATGATGGTATGTATTTATTATTTTAAGTTAAAAAAAAAAAAGTGTCATTTTATTATAATTTAAAAAAATTAAAATTTTATAGAAGATGAGGAGGATCAATTTGTATCCGATGCATATGGTGTAAAAATGCGTGGCGCAACACGTGGTATTAATTCAGCAAAAGAAATGAACACGAAAACATCAACAACCGAAGAAGATGATTTAAGATGGGTTGAAGATAATATACCGACATCAATTGCCGATGCAACACTTCCTGTTTTAGATTCCGATGAAGAAATTATAAGTACTAAATTTGAAGTATCTAAAATGCAATAGTTTTGTTTTGTTTTTTTTTTTCTTTTTGTGAAAAATTTATTTAAGTTATGATTATTATTTAAGGGAAATTTTCAAGCACAAAATATAATTATGCTTGTACGAATACAATAATAAATATGAAATGATTTTTTTTTTAATTGATTGAATTAATATGTTATGATTATTTTATAAATTGTAAAAAAAAAATACGTTTATTTTTTCTTCTTTTTTTTTTTAACAAAACATCACTCTTCAAACAAGTTATCATATAATTTAAATAAAAGTTTAGGTTGCAAAGGAAAATAATTTATTATTTTTATGCATTAATATCATTTTCAAACTTTGTATTTGTATAAAAGATAATTTGAAAAAACGGAGAGAATATTATCAATTTATCATCAAAAAATTTAATTGCATAAAAAATATACTTATTTATTTGCAAGCAATTTATTATATAACTGCTATAATAAAAACCACATGTTAGAAAGATTATATAAGTTTAAAAATATTATTATTCGTTGTTAGCTAAGGCAGACACTCCATAGCGTAATATGTTAAATTAATAAATTCTAAATTATCATTTATTTGTGATTACAATCAGGGTTAATGATAATTTTTTTTTAATTATAATTAAATTATAAATAATTTATACAACCATATAACGTTTTAGCTAACTAATTACATTTTACAATTACAATAAATTAAAAAATTATATTTATATTTAATAGCTAATTCAATTATCATATTTGTGTTCACACAGTCTGTGCTCTAATAGTATATTATGTTCATTATATATTTTCAAAAAGAAAAAAGAAGAAAAAACAAAAAATCATTAAATTTCGTATTGTGTATTTCTAAAATAATTTTATGTTTCTTTACCAAAATGTAGTATTTTTGTTTTTATTGTTTTGAAAAGAAAAGAGTAAAATAAAGGAAATGTACTGTAAATAATTTATAAATCATCTTTAAGATAAATTTTGTAATCTTAGTTAATTATTTAAATTATGAAACAAATAATGCTAAAAAATTATTTTCTACAACATTAAATATGAAGAGAAGCAAAACTCAATTATAATGCAATGAAATATGAGAAAAAGCCGATCATTCAAATGATCTTTAATTTAAATTAAATCATTGACTACTGTCATATAAATGCGAAACTATTCATAACATTGTACAGTTTGGTTAGTCTGCTAAAAAGCAAAATTAAAATAGTTCTAATAATTTACTTTTGAAAAAATGTTAGTCCATAAAAATAGAACAAAGTTCCCAGCTCGGCTTTATCAATGATTACATGATTCAGCATTAATATTTCAATTTTTGTATTTAATTACAATTTATCAAATTACATATGATAGTTAAATTGGCTGTAATGAACTGTCTGCTTATAATTTAATTTAATTTCAATAACAAATCGATTGTTTTCCGAATGACATTCTTCATTCCTTAATTATCTATAAATTAGAAAAAAATTGATTAACTTTTTCTTTAATGTTGTAATAAAAATCTTTTAAAATATAATAAGAAACATTAATTATTTATTATGGTTTTCTATTTTTGTTGATAAACAAAAATGGAAGAGGACAATAAATATAATATATTTAAAATTTTAAATTTTTATAATAATATAATTAAAATAATAATAGTAATGATAATAATTTAATAATTTGTTTTAAACAAGGAAAGAAAAAAAGTCATCAAAATGTTACTTATTTTTTATTATATTATTTAGGAAGAATTAAATTTTCATCTAACTATATTTTAGAGACTATACTCTAATTGGTGGTTCTTCACAAATTTTTTTTATTCGATTTTATAAAAGTATAACCGCCGCGGTGACAAGACTCCAAAGATGAATAACAAAAAAAAATACAAAAAACTAAGTAGTATTATACTCTGTAGTTTTTGAAAAATAATATAATAAAAATCCTTTTTATTTATTGTATAAAATCATTATTGCTGTACACATATATTGAATCCTGATAAGCTTTAATATTACCACATAAGTATTCATAGTAAAGCCTTATCCATGTAAAAAAAAAAAAAAAAAAAAAAAACGAAACAAATTGCTTATTAAAATGATTCATATATGTAAAGTAATATTTTTTTTGTTCTTATAGTTACTAATAATTTTAACGTAAAGTATGAATTTAAACAATTATTGTTTGGAGTAAACATTTTTAAATTATAAAATTATAAAAAAAAAAAACGAACAGAAAAACATAAATTAATTAAAAATATTTTGAATTCAATTTCTATTAAAATCCAAATTCCAAAATTATACGTACTCTATCTATCGTCATTTGATAGACTGGAGTAAAGGTGAATTTTCATACTCCTCTCAATTTGCAAGTTACATCAAATTTATCATCGACAGATCAGATTGTTGTTACTAGTCGTAATTTTAATTCTTATTGATTGTCCATATGATAAATTTAATGTGACTTGTAATTTAAGAGGAGTATGAAAATTCACCTTTAGTATTAACCAATTCCAATGAGTTGTTATATTATCTCCGTGAGATGATTTTTGCAAAACAGTTTAATTTATCATCCATAAATATATTAAACTCAGCTAAATTATATAAAGTGCTAGCGTGAGTTTGGGCAACTTATTAGTAACTAACATCAACACTACAAACTTAGCTGGTTGTACGATTGAAATTCGCAGATAAATAACTAATAAATAACGGATGAAACCTTTTGTTTTTGGTTACACGAGACATCGATTATTTCGGTGCCACATCCAAATGAATGTCGTGTCAATTGTAAACCTATATCTGATGTTTTATTCACATCAACATTTGAGGGTAGATTAAATATATTATACAATACTTGATGAATGGATTGGCACTTGGCTCATAAGCAACATATTGGAATTTTTAATTTTATACAATGGACGCAAAATTATTTGGTCTTATTAGTTTAGATGAAGACATTGACTGTTGGAAACTGAATAGAGTGGGATACAGTCATCGCTCAAACAATATCATTTAAATTACTATAATTTAGATAATATCTCAGTATACATTAATATACTCATTTCAAAATATATTCCATCAATTTTCTTTTTATTTAAATTTATAGATAAATCATAGTTTAAAGCATGCAACTCGTTTATCGGATATTTAATGTATTGACTTCAGAATTGGAATAGTATGAACATTGATGGTATCCATAATATTATGATTAATGATTAAAAATTTCGCAATGATAATGTCGTAAATTTAACGGAACCTATTTGAACAAATTCCGGTAAGTCAATTAAGAATATATGGCATAAATTCTTTTTAAGTATCAATCATTATAATTATCTATAAATTTAAACTGATGCATGTGAATTTATTTATTATATTAAGTTTTGTACATATTTTGCAAAGTTTTTCTAAGATAAGCAGAAATGCCATTCAGTACAACAATATTTTAAAGGCACTATCACCATTCTAAGCTTGTTTTAAAAGGTAACAAGTGCAACACGTTTCTTTGAACATATATCTATATAAATGTTTTATCTTCTTCAAATTCTATCGAAATATGCTCTACGTTCTAATACCAACATTTGGATATCTTACAAGATAAGATTTATGAGAATTCTTAAGACAATGCCATTATAGTCTGATATAAATAATATTACAATTAGTTTGCATAATTATATAAAGAAATGAAATTGCACATTTACTATACGTAACACTTTGGTCAAACGTCGTACTATGTATTCAGTTTTTATTTAAATAGACCGAAAACAATACAAACAATATTTTTATGTCTTTGAGCATTCCTTAGTATAATTTATATGAATTATACTGCTACCTCAAACAAATTTTTTTATTTTCATTTATTTATGTTAGCTTGGTTGGCTCAATAAATAATATTAATATCAATTGCATTTAGTCTCCTCTGAACGGAGGCAAACTAATAATCGCCATCGTCTCAATTACTTTTATTACACTAATATTAAATTTTGAACTTGTTAAAATGCTTTTAAAGCAGATTGTCAAAAGTGAAATTAAATATGATATTTGCATTCAATTATACGACAATTAATTACGTAGTTGTGGTACCAATATGCTTTTCACTGAGTCAGAGTTGATATGTCTATATAATATGCTGATGTATTCGTATCTCTGATCAGTCCATTCACTAAAGGTTACTAAAGTTATGTTTTTATAAATTCTTCGGAGAACTACAACAAATATACATTTAGACTACGTATATCATCATCTAATCGAAATAAATTCGAAAAGTTAAACAATCACTTTTTATAATTGGGACAGTTTAAATTACAATACACAGAAAAGTTATATGGAATATAATTTGGTGTATTAATTTTTAATAAAAGTTCTAAACCAGGTAATTTATTATTAAAAATATATATTAATTTGATATTTTCCATAAATTTTTCGTGAGATATTTATTAATGTACGAGTAATGTGATACTACACATATATCCTTTAACATTATGTTATTTATTGTTTAATATCAAACATTTATACTCATCGTTGATATATTTACAAATTAATAACGATACCGATATCTATATTATTGTATTACAATCTTAATAACGTTTCTTTGTTGCTGATAGATAATATAATTAGTAGATATAGGTTGAGTTTT